>JANBPY010000189.1:0-14615 GCA_027577015.1 Dispira parvispora
TTTTTTTCATTTACACCCAACGTTTATTGTTGAATGTCGTGCTGGCGATTTACATCTCACGCTATTAAATTGGAACATGTAGGCTGACGCGTCCACGGTTACTATCCGCACGAGAAAATTTCTCACCAACCGCCTGCTGCAGCGTAAGCAGATGGTAAGTAGTTCACCAGAGTCCCCAAGGGTTTCAAGTTGCAGTGGTTGTTATGAGCGAGCTTTCCTTGCTAGTATTTAACGGAGATACTGAAGGACAGAGTGCATGGTTTCGGTATGAGAATCCTACGTACTCTACCCACCGTCATCGAACTGGAAAAGGTGATTAACTTATGATGTATTGCATTGTTTATTGTATTCACAAATGCTCGTGTACATTGTTACCACCACCACGTTGATTTTCTTTTTCGTCCTTCCTAGATTGTGGATATTCTTCATCCCGGTCGCGCTAACGTCTCCAAGGTCGAACTCCGGGAACGCCTCAGCAAGATGTACAAGACTGACGTCGAAAACATCTTTGCTTTCGGCTTCCGTACCACCTTTGGTGGTGGCAAGTCTACCGGCTTCGCCTTGATCTACGACACTTTGGACGCTGCCAAGAAGTTCGAACCCAAATACCGTCTCCTCCGTCACGGTTATGGTGAGGCCGGCACTGTGTCCCGTAAACAGCGCAAGGAACGCAAGAACCGTGCCAAGAGATTCCGCGGTACCGCCAAGACCAAGGGTGCTTCCGCTGGTAAATAAGCAGCTCTAAACGATGAAGACCAAAATTAAGGAATGACGATGACCGAGGAAATACTTATTCTTTACTCGCTTTGTCTTACATTTTGGTTTAGCTTTCTCCAGTAAAATTTGAGTTTCCTCCAAATTTCCCTTTTGAATAAGTAACCGATATATCCTTTTCACCTGGATCCGCACCATCAGCGCTTTCAGAGTTCAACCACATTGATGAGAACCACCATAAAGTTGAATATAAAACCCAATTGTATACATGTTTACGTGAATGGCCAGTCCTGCTGCTACTTTTTTTTCCAATGTACAAATAACTTAGCCATCATGGCTATTTAGGTTGTCCCCCCCCCCCCACTAGTTCAGAGTACGGATATCGTCTGTGTACATGTAAAAGAATCCAGGATAAAATCCTGCAAGGCAAACAACTTCAGAAGAAAATGGTCAGGTTCCGGTTGTCCCGTTCCTATGAGCAAAATTTCGGTTGCGTTTTATTCGCATTACCCACAGCACTAACGTTAGTAACTCTGTCCCTCAAGTGCTTAGGGTGATACTCTGACTCCATCTACCTTGACGTATGAAGCTCGAGTAACCCATAACCCTTGATTTTTCTATGGTTTCTAAATAATTTCTGCAATAACAGCAATGTTGCCTGACCTTGGTGTCGACTATGCTGAATATCCAGCCCTTGTCAATCAACCGAACGTATATCTCTCAGCCGCTGTTGGTTCTATTCGTCAAACCGTCATTACTTGGTTTATGTCCGAAACATTGTGTAGTTTTCCTTGTGCTGCTACAATGTTGTAGATAGAGTGAATTTTGTTAAATTGAACCTTGTGGCATGATATGTCAACCTGTTGTGTTGTTGATCTTGGAAAGAATAAACTGGATGGATAACTACTCTTTACCCTAAATTTTGGAGAAATGAAAAAAAAAGTCTTCAATATCTAATGTAAACCTGATATTACGATATATTTTTTTGCTTTATTTCATAGCTAGGTTTAAAGCGGTCAAGTAGGAAAGAAACAGTTTATAACGTGGAATTTCAGCCATTCTAGCCAATGGAGGAGTGGAGCTATGGCTGGTAAACTACCACCACACTGGTCCTATCTCAACTACTAGATATGTGGCAGGTTCGTGTACTACAAAAAGTACGAAGTCTGCTTCAGCTGTTCGGGCACCTGTCCGTATAAGATATCCAGTTCCCTGTTCCACTTCCTGCTGAGCAGCTTCTTTTCATGGTCAGGAACTTTTTCGGACGGTTCATGGGATCGATCCCATACGTAAAGCTCCGCCCGTTCGGCCAACTTTTCTGCCATGACCAGTGGTGCACATAAGTATACGGACCGAGTGTCACAGGGGAACATGTGGCACAAGGCATAAGTGAAGAGTTGGATATTCTCCAAATCCGTCCTTAATTCGTTGTGCAGGACGATGTAACGCACAGGTTTGGCAGCCCATTTTCTGGGGCGTTTCGACAAGAGGTAAAACTCTGGGCACTCGGGTAGACCTACTCCTTTTTCCACCAGGGTACCCGTGGGGTTGCTCTGGACATCCTGCAGTTCAACCGGGGTGAAATTGATATGGTGTGCCCTTTGACAGACTATGTAGGTCAACCGGGGCAGGGGAGCATTTAAGCCCAAAACCTTTTTACATGCCCGATTAATGGCAGTCGTTTCGACGTTGGAAATCTTATCGAGTTGGGCATCGGGGACTTCAAGACGGTAGCAGACAATAAATTCAGGTACTTTGCCCACTTGTTTTTGATGACTCTCCAATACCTTGACGAACATGGATTCCAAGTCTTCTACGTAATCAATTTCGGGGTTTTGGTAAGAATACTCACTGGTAAACTGTTGCAGTCTCCTATTCGTACTGCCCACCACCGCGGCCGTTTTAATCGAGTTACCTTGACAATCGACGGGACCATTCAAGGCGATGCCTACCGTTAACATGTGTGGTTGAAGATTCATATCTGGATGGAAATCTTCGGCAAGACAAAAGTTGACACCGTTCAACTTGGTGTTGATTTTGAGCAACGATTCGTCAATAAAGCTCGGCTTCATCTCCTGAACGTCGGACATCGTGAGACACAAACTCGGCTGACCAACGACGGTATCGAACGTCCGCTTGATGTCGCGGTAGAGTGACTTAATATATTTGGTAGCCGAAATCACCAACGTGACGCCTCGCTTGTCACCCATTGTCAGTGCTGCTTGCTGGTCGATGCTGTAGATTGCCCCTTCCACGTCGGCGGGGTTGCTGATGCAGTGGATAAACTTTGGCGTGTTCATGGGTCGGATCATTTGCCAATCGTTCATACGATTAAATAATACCCGCACAAACTCTTCGATGTCATCCTTGTCACTTTGCACGTTAGCCGGGTCGCTAATAAGGATCAATCCTCGCAGTCGAATCATGGCACATTTCAAAAGGGTCTTGTCTTTCATATCCCAACGTCCGCTCACAGGGGTCACTAGGACTTGGCCTGTTCCCTCTTCAGGATTTACAGCCTGAACCACCTCTGGCGGAGGTAATACCCGGGCTTCCGTCTCGGTCAGGTTAGAGTTAATGCTGAGACCAAATTTATCAAACAGGGAGTGGTCCCATAGATTTTCTTCCACCATATTGGCCTGCACTTTTTCTAGCTCATCATCCAGGGATGAGCAACACAACTCAGTGAGTCGCTTATACTGGTCATCACTGAGTTGGCCCGGATAGCGACACCCGGGCAGGACGTTACATAACTCCATGGGTAAAATGTTCCAGCCACCAAGATGAAGACAGGGCGCATCTGGGTAAGTCAAAGTAATACCATAATGCCGTTGGTGGTATTCGGCAATGGAACATTCCCTTTTTCTGTCATAAACATCTGCAAAGGTCGACTCGCGGGCACTTTCCTCTTTCACTTCTACCACGGACATCGTTTTAGAAAAATCCGGACGGAACTTCCGCACAATAATCAGGCCTTTCAAAAACTTGGACAATTTTGCTTTAATGTCCTTCGTTAGCGTGCCCACTGTGAATTCACTTGGATCCAACTCCAGGAATTCCGTGACAACATCCAGTGCCGTACCATGTTTGTAAAACACGTCCATATTCACGGAGACATTTAAAACGGGACCATTCTTGGTGGGTAACACTTCCCGTCTAATACCCTTGACGGCCTGCAGTCCACCCGTAATGCACTGACCGGGTTGTTCCGAAAACACCGTATTTCGAATAACCCGATGTTTAGGCTTCAGTGTGCCGTAGGTGACCACTGTGTTTAGTAACTCGGTAACTTTTGTCACTCTAGCTAGCCAATCAGGTTCTTCAATGGATCCCCACAACAACGCCTCGGGATCAATTTTCTCGACGAGTTGAAGGTGTACGTCACAGTTGGCCATTCGGTATCTATGGCCTCTCGCCTCCGAAGTACCTAGCGAAAAGCTGTGACTGGCTTTAAACCATTTCCCTCGGGCCAACAAGGGTTCGGGGGAATAAATGTTACCTTGGCCGTCCATGACGTATACAGGATCATTGACCAACGGAATAACCTTCTTTATCGAAAATTCTCGGAAGATCTTGTAGAGATAGTCTTTTCCATAAGCTATCGCTATAGCGGGTTTCGCCCTGATGCGGAATTTATAGTGGTAGTAGGAACGGCCGTCGAGGGCTATCGGGTAGGTGTTGCACCGCACCACAAAGGTGTTCGGCTTGGTCTGGGATGTCGGAATTTTTTCCATCAAGTTGTCCGATTGGGGAGTTTTCGACTGACTCATGGTAAAGTAAGGTGTCAAAGGATCACAGAATAGAAACACAAGGAAAAAGTATAAGAGTGGGGTAAATCGCAAAGTTTGGGTCAATGCAGTAAAACGGTAGTAGTTCGAGTGAAAAATTCACGCTTGTCAACACTTATATTCGGCTGAAACAGACTTGGTAAACCAACAGTATAAGCAAGTAGAAAGAAATCAAGGCAAAGGAAGGTGGCACCGTTCAAGATAAAGATATAGAATTTGACCTAGGGTCCAGCTCCTTGGTATTTATAACATTGCGGAAATGTCACTTTTCAACTTTAATAGATGCACTATATGGCAATTGCAAATGTATGTAGTGCATTCATTTGTATCCATAACAATGTAAGGTGAACATCATTTGTATAATGAAGTGAGCTCTTCAAATATCAAAAACGTTAAATGTTACCCTGAATTTCGACTAGAATCCATACTTTGTACATTTTCCTTGTATTCTTTTACATTTGACAATGTACAAAGCAAAAACAAAAAGGGGCAGTAAGGAGTAAATGCATTTGAAGATAGTGATTAAAAATATATGACTTTCATCAAAGAAAGACTGGATTACATATACCCGTATTATAATACGCATCCGCCTTTTTTTTGACAGGGTCACCCACACATTCATACTGCATATCTAAGAAAAAAAAAGTGAAATTATCCATTTCTTTATTTGTCAACAACAACAATGAAAAACGATGTACTATCGACATGGTGACCATTACTCCATCCATAATACTCCTGCAGTAATCGTTGTACCAAGCTTTAGTGTAAAAATACAAAAACAAAATCAAGCCAATAACCCAGTCATACAAACTCTTTCTTGTACCATTCAAGGGGATATTATCCTTTCAAAATCATTACAATTCATTCCTTGCCCTACACACATAAAAAAAATAAAGGAACTAACCATCTAACGCCTTTCCTTAACCAACCACTGCAAACAAACAAATGCCACCCCAATAAACACCAAGAACATGCCGCCCAATTTAGCCACATCGGGCCAGTAATTCATGGCATTAAATCCAAACGTAGACAAGATGGTGGCACCCGGCACATCAATCTCGAGCCCGAATTTCTTTTCCCGCAGCTGCAAATATTTCATCTCATTGACAATCATAGCCTCTAGGGCGTAGTTGAAAATCGACAAGTCTTTCAAAAACCGCATATAATACGGTATGGAGTCCTTGTTGAGCAATAGCCCGCCAAAGAGCATACTAAACAACATGGCCAGACTGCTCAGCAAGTTGGACACGCTCAACTCCCGGAAAATAATGCCCAGGCATAAACAGATGCTGGCGGCGGCCAGGTTAAACAAGACGAGTACCAGTAAAAATTTGGCAAAGTTGGTAATTCCCGGCACCAATCCTACCATGGGGTACACGATACATCCCAACAACAGCGGAGGAATGACCCGCAACGGGAAAATATCAAATACGACCTTGGCCGCAAAGTAGGTGGCGGGAGCATAGTAACCATTGGCCCGTTCGCGCATAAACAATACCTTTTCCGTGGCAAAGGTCTGCAGAGACGTTAAACAACTGAACCCAAACAATGCGCACATGAAAAAGAAGACCCCCATGCGGTTTTGGAACCCCGAGATGTCATCCGTGACTTGGTAAAAGAGCAGTCCGCACAATACCGCTAAAAACAGACTCACGAGGTAGTGCGCCACCAGGAGAAGTGGATCACGGTACAAGTTCTTAAAGGTACGGTCGGCCAAAATGGTGAACTGGGTGGCCCACGATGAACGTTGCGGTGCGGTAAGTGATAGAGATCGAACCGAAAGCGAGGACCCCGCTGCACTGGGGTGATTGTTACTATCCCTGCTAGCACTGGAACTGGTGGATGGAACGACAGGTAAGGGTAACCCTTCCACCTCGGGTTCCAACGACAGGCGCTCGTGGGATGAATTTTCGATGGCCCGAATGTCTACCCGCAACTGTTGACCCTGGATACTTCTGCGGAAGGACTGGACCAGGGATAAAAGGTATGGTTCACCGTGAGGCCCACGAGGCATCTCCCCGGCAGCCAATAGAGCGTTATAACCTACATTGCCCTCACCATCCGGATGAGTAGGGCCCAGCAGGGCTAACCCGTGTTGCCTACGACGACGTCGACGAGCAGTTTGAGGACTAGGGCAAACGGCGGCATCTGTTGGGCTGGGCTGAATGGGGAAGAACATGGAACGTCGGAGGGAACCTGACTGCCAGGGGTTTTCTTCACCTTCCATGACCGCTTCGGTCGCACTGGACGATGGTCTACCCTGGAGTTCCTCCATTTCCGTCGTAGGGGTTGCCCCATCGGAAATGTGAAGCGAAGAGTGTTCGCGAGTGGGGGAAACGGGATAAGGAGAATAAAGAAATTCATCCTGGGCCTCTCGGATAGTACGCTGCCTCGAAACCGAAAGCCTATGACTACCTGCCGAAGGAGTAGGGACATCACTCTCCCCTGGCTCACCCCCTCTGACCTTACCGCGGGATGTGGACGCGGCTGGTGGGGCACTGCCACTGGGTTTAGCATTTTCGTCATAGGAGTGGGGTTGTTTGGGTACCAGCCCCTGGGCATTGGATGGAGCAGACGACAGCGTAGCATGAGCCTCTTCTTCCCCTTCAAACTCTTGATGTTCATCGTCGCTGGGTTCACTACCTTCATGGTCATACCCAAGGCGGGACGCATGTTTGGTAAGATCAACAATAAAATCCGCAATGTTGAACCCCAAAGGGCAAGGATGACCCACACTTTCGAAAAAGGTCTGACATGCCGCGGCTTTCCCCGAATATACCATGTACCCTTCTGCCAACAACACCAACTGGTCGAACAAGGCAAAGATATTGCTACGCGGTTGGTGAATCGTAAAGATAATCGTACGGTGGTAATTACGCGCGAGGTTAACTAGACATTCTACAACATTGTACGCATTATAAGAGTCTAGACCAGAGGTGGGTTCATCTAAAAACAAAATAGAGGGCGACGTGACTAGTTCGCAAGCGATGGATACACGACGTTTCTCCCCTCCCGAAATTCCCCGAGTAGTAGCATTGCCAATACGGCTATCCTTGATATGCATAATGTCTAACTCATGCAACGTTTCTAATACCCGAGCCTGTTTAGCCGCACGGGACATGTCTCGTGGAAGTCGCAACAGTGCCGAGTACAGAATGGTTTCATAGACAGTCAGGGTGGGCATCAGGGTGTCCTCTTGATCCACGAACCCCACCACGCGTTTAAACTCGGCCTCCCCTACGGTCTGACCATTTACCTGGATGTCCCCCTGAACTTCCCCGGTTTTGTTACGCCGGGCCAGGATGTCCAAAAAAGTAGTTTTACCCGCCCCCGAGGCACCCATAATCGCCATGATTTGACCGGGGTAAGCCACACCTTCCACATCCCGAAGGATAGGTTTCTCTTGGACCGTATACGACACATTTTTGAAAGATAGTGTGGTGTGCACATGTTGCGACATCAACTTATCCCGCTCGTCTTCCAAATCATCGGTGGGCAAAGCCATATAACCCGATCCCAATCCCGGACGAGCCTTGGCCAAATACAGCAAACCAAACCCAGTAGCAATGACAAACGCAATACCAGCACCGACGGTCACCAGGATCAGCAAGGTATCGGACCGTTTCTGAGGACGTTCAAAACCGGGTACTTCGGAATAATGCAGACATTCCCCCGAATCACACTGGAGGGTAATGGAAGAATCGCCGAATACCGACAGAATCAAATCGTTCATGGCGGGCTCTTCAAACCGACACCCCTGACCCGATTGACAGTCAAACGTAGCTGGTCCCTGAATTTCTTCCACTAGGAAATCGGTAATATCAATACTACCTTCTTCCCCACACAATTTACGCCCAGGCATGCATTCGCACGCAATCTTTTCGCAATGGTATTTGGTACGGTTACTTCTATAGGTATGTTCCTCGCTGAAATCACACTCATTCAGTTTACAATAAAAGGATTCGCGCTCCTTGATCCAAAACTGGAACGAACAAGTTGCCGATTCCCTTTGGCAGGAAAAAGTCACCTGGGGTAGCTCATCGGGCAACATATCGATGATTTTACGATTGGTCACGTTACACATTTGGAAATTCTGATGTACGACCAATCCACCCTGGTAACAGGTGCCATTAATGCCTTCGGGCATTAACGCATCGCACACTTTATCCGACTGACATACATTACAATTGATACCTTGCCAACCAGGTTCACAAGAGCAAGTATCCCCCTGACGAACCTTGCGTTGGTTGCCATCGGCTAAAGACCCACAAACGGGTTCGGCGCAATCATCCCCACCGAAACCTACCGGACAGTCACACCGACCGCTAAACTCGCTACAATTGGCGTAATTGCTACACTTGTACGCCGGTAGCAGACAGTTGAAACATGGGGGACATTCTTCCTGGCCACCCTGGTTAGAGTCGAAATAGGTAGGAAATACTGGCGCCTGGTAGGAGCTGATTTCTCCACCGTGGGCCACTCGCCAGGCGGCGTCTTCCAATTGAGAACGCTTCACTGTGGCCCGTAGAGAGTCATCTACAGTGTGTGACCGGGGCAGCAGGTCGACATTGCCAACCGGAGAATGGTGGGCAGCCGTCACTGTAAAGCCAGCGAAAGCGACCCACACCGCCCAACCGGTAGCTCGTGGTCGCATGGTTAGGTCCCTGGAATTTCGGTAGGGGGTTGGCGGTCACCTTACCAATAGCTGCTAACAATAATTATACGACGGAGCGAAAGGGGAGGCTGACGTTGTAATACCACTACCCCGGTAAAGAGTAAAGAATAAAAATAGAGTGAGAAACTACTATATTAACCAAAGTTGAAGGTCACTTTACCGAAAAGGCAACCAGCCAAGGATTGGGCTGGGAAGCTTGGTCGGAGATGAGACCCAGAGTGAAACGCGGGGAAGAGGGAAGCGTAGGTGACAAAAGGTTTACACAAACAAGTGCACATGTACAATAAAGGTGAAACTTTGCAATGTACTTGCTGTGTGACTTTTAATGTCTAGTTTAACAATAACAGCCTGAATGACGAAGAGGTTGAGGATATTTAAACGAGGTCAAAGTCCATTGACGCAGCCAAGGGATAGGTTACAACACCACGGCTGACCAATTGCCAGGGTACGAATGGATGATGTGTACCGCACGGGAAGGCACAGTGGCTGACAAGGAGAGAAAGTGATGATCCCTTTTAACCGGCCACATGACGAATTTTACTCACTGGTAATTCTGCTCCATTTCCCACCTACAATGGAAAACACGAAAAAGAGAACGAGGAAATCTGCAACTTGTCTCACAAGTCACCTGATCTGTGCCAAATTGCATTAAAAAGAATGTCTAGGGTACTTGCCGTTACTTAAGGCGGTTTTGGTGTTTTCAATACATCTCATCTCAGCTATGACTAGCCCAACCACTGTTTAATCATGTAACTATGACTTGAAAATTACAAATTAAGGAGATAACAAGGAATTACAGGTAGGTGGGATTGACGAGTGACCATGTTCACCAACTCTAATAGGAGGCTGTTGGGCGCATAAAAACTGTACAAATAATTCACAACAACGTATACGACGACCCAGAGTGTTCAGGACCGTCTGGTATTGAGAAAGGTAAGACGGTAATCGACAACTCGACAATACCGTCTGGTCAGAGCATAGTGGTTGGGCATGAGGGGAGGGAAAAGTCAAGGCCGTAGTGTGGGCTGGATTAACGTTGGGTTCGTGATTGTTCGGCTGGTGTAGGTCCAAGGCAGTGCGTTGCATAAGGTGTAAAGGTACGTGGGCCAGTGCCAAGCAGGCTAAATGGTAACCAGAGTCCACCGTGAGTTGGTCCACTGGCAAACAGGCCACAAGGGGTAGCACCCGCTGAACATGAAGCAGAGCTATCTGAGTAGTTTGTTGGAGACACCACGTGGAAAACGGATCGTTGGGATAATGTCGGGGGAAAGCGTGAGGGTGCAACAAGAGCAGCTGGGTCTGAGAGGCAAACAGAGCAGTACACCGTTTGATGCGGTGGGCAGCAGTGTAGGGATTACTGGCAACCAATGCTTTCATTTCTGTCACCGTGGGTAGTGAAGTTACTTCGGTATGTTGAGAGTTGCACCATTGAAATGTATGAATAAGTTGCCGTATACCATTTTGGTAGGCTGTCATAGCGGATGAAGTAAGAGCAGGTGGCGGTTGGGAAAGGTATTCGCAACTATCCCTTGCCAATCGGGCTAATAGCGAAACAAAATCAGCTGGTGCGAAATAGGCCCGTAAATTGATAGGAAGCAGACAGGGCGGACCAAGGTGGGCCCCGCGCATTAGGTGACCAGAGTACCACCCTTCCAAATTATCAATGTCCTTTGACATTTTCGAAGGAGTATCTGGTAAAGGGTACTGGGCTAATAAAGGGGACAGAATGGGTGGACAACGCTGAGATCGTAAACAAGAGTAAAGTTCATTCTGAGCCATATACCATAAATGCAACCGTCGATATTCATCAGGAACTTCGGAAGGAACAGGTCGGTGTATTGCGTCATAAACCCATGTGTAACTGATATCTACGTAAGAGTTCGCCAACCCAATATGACCATCCTCCAAAAAGCACTGGCTGAGCTGATACAAAGCCAAGGCATTGACCAACGAAGGCTGGGCGAGTACTTCATGTAAGAGTGCTTTGGCCTGGTCCAAATAATAACGGTACATCTTATGCGATTCTTTGAACGAAGGGGAAACCCGCCGTACGGTTCTCGCCAACACGACATGTAGCACAAACCGGTCCAATTTACCCGCTCGATAAATATCCCAAAAATGAAGAAATATGGGTGGGGGCATTGCTTGGTCAGTTACCCAGTAAAACACCCTTAAACAGCGGTACACCGTTAGCGGTTGGTACAGTGTAGTGTTTACAGGGACCGCACGGGGAATAGAAAGAGAAAACGACCGCGCAACGAGTTCGCCGCCCCCCTGTCGAGTAGAGCCCGAGTCAGGCAAGGCTGGAAACCCAGGGGTAGAGCGACGGTTATGGGGTTTAATAGGACACAGTATGACGACGTTGCCCTGGAGAACCACCCAAAAGTTATGGAACATGCGAAAGGCCTCCACTGACAACTTGGTTAGTACTTGGTCATAAACAGGGTGTTGGGTCACTGGTAACGAAGATAAGACAGGCGACGTTATCGTCACAGCAGTAGCAGTCCTATTCGTGCTGGATACAGCCGAGCGGGTTGTTTGAATATCAGCGGGAGGTACTGGGCTAGACTTTCCCCTCGGTGACGAAGCAGACGGCGTAGAAAGAGTGGCAGTAGTTTGCACAATGACGGTAAATCCGGGAGACGACGAGTCGAGCCTACGCCCGCTCCGGGCAATGGTGGACCGGTAAGCCCGACTAAAGTGGCAGTCTTCTTGACGTCGTACGCATTGGTGACAGGGGTGACCGCCGTCGCAGCGGACCTTACGCTGAGTACAGCGGTCACAAACTGTTCGGATGCTGCGAGTCATGCGGGCGGAGTAAAGGTATGAACAATAATAGGCATAATGAAGGGCCGAGTTGTATAACCTAGCCTTGAGTTCAAGTTTGACCGTAATAAGAGTAAGCAACGTGGACAGGGTTCTGAGACAATGAAAAAAAATACAAGGGAAAAGGGAGCAAAGACTCCACTGTTGGACGTTTGTATTTAAAATATCAGTCGGGAAGGGTGTAATTTTTGATGATTCGTGTGGCTGGAGTATTGTTACATTTCAGAGGGTTTCATCATCGGTCACTTTCAGCTGAGTCACTCACACTCTGTCCACCCTGGTCCCACTCTCCTCATAGTAAGAGATTACCCTCGAGGCAAAGTGATCCACCGTTCTTCCCTCTGGAAGTTGATCTATCCCTCTTCTTGGTTCACACGCATCCATAGCGGCATACCTCGTCCGTTCCTGGACACGCCAAAGGCCTGGGTGTGTCCTTTATACCGCAACCAGTACGAGTAAAGATTACAGCACCATTTGCATCTCTAATGACCATTAATGTTTCTTTAATGGTTCTCACCATCAGGGCTTCAGATAGGTACCAATAGCAGTTGCTAGCCATTCTGTCGGCAGTGTAAGGTCACGTTGGAATCCTGACAATCCTCCTCCAAGGTTTACATAAATATTTTGACCTACGCATCAGCCTCCATGTACTACTCCAGAATAATCAAAAGGGGTGTAGGGTCAAAGTTGGCACGTTACTTCTGTTGGAACTGTACAAGTACAGTATTGTTCATAATCACACCTTTGCTTGACAAAATTGTGAGTGTGATACCGACCAAGTCAGGACTCAAAGGATACACTATTCTACTACCGCAAGTGACATTCTGCTGAACTCTGTTGTTGGTAAGGATATATAAACGCAAGATCCTTGATTTAATTAGCGATCGGATACTAAAGCCTAAAAGCTATACAGAATGCTATGCCATCTTTCATCCCCTGTGACGATCCATTCGCAATGGGCCAGGGGGGAGGAGGTGCGGGCAGACCAGGCTCCATAGTACCACCACTGGGGGAATTTTTTTTAATTGGTTTTAAGCTTGAATTTAGGTTGCCGACAATAGAAAAAAAAAAGAAAGAAAAATCAAAGTTGACGACGATCCCACTCATGCATTCATTCACACTTGCAACGGGGACTCAATCGTACCGCCAGAGACCACTGTCAAGCCCACATCATACTGCAAGTCAACAAGGGAGGGGAGATTCGCTGTTGGTATAAATGTCGTGGCTGACCCTGGAATCCCTCCACAATACGTCCAACTTTATTTCCCTCTCTTCTTTAGTTTCCTCCTATTTTTTTTATTAATTGTATCACAGCAGGTTCTTTGGGTCCATTTTGCCGTCCTCCTTGGTGCTGCGTCTACTGTTTCTTCGCGTGCTGGTTGCTATCAACAAGCACTTGTTCCCCCAACCCTGTGTTACCTTGACGTCCTCTAAGCTCAACTTTGCCTCCCTCTTTCAGCACTTGTTCTGGTTATTCGCATAACCACGTTCTTCCCGCTCACTCTAATACTTTTTCTGACCAAGTCACTTTTACCGCGCCATGTCGTGTAAACCCTTTTGTTCGTCCAATTTCTGGGACCACAGCTGTTGCCATAAACCTTATTTGGCCGGCTGCCACTGCAAAGGAGAATGCAACTGCTTCGGGTTAACTATCAAGGTAGCTACTCCGAAACCCACTCCGCCTGCAACTCCTCCCGCCAAAGCCTCCAAGGCTCCTAGCAGCCCACCTGCCCCAAAGGGAGGTCCTCCGAATCCGCAGTGCAAATTCGTGGTACCCATTCAACGACCCAAGAACCCTCCGCCGCCGGCGTTTGACGTGGACGACAACGATATGCGTTTCCAAGTCACCATGAAATGGGATATGTCCCGGTGTCCCGTCAAGTGTGACGTTACCGTGGAAAACCATACGCTGTTGCTTATCAAGGCTTCGTTTGCCACCGATAAAAAGGATACTTTTGACGTGTTTGAACGTCGGGTGCAAATTCCGCCTGATACCGTGGCCGAAAAGTCCGAGGGCAAGTACAAGGATGGGGTATTGGTGGTGGAAATTCCCAAATTGGACTCGTGGAAACGCTTTTACATTTAATCTCCTTCACCGCACTGTGTGTGTATATGTTTTATTTGTTGTTGGATTGAACCGTGCTTGGTGTCTTCCCAATGGCTGTAAAGGGGTATCTGTTTGGATCCTCCTTCCTAGTTTGGATGACATTTGGCCATTGGTCTCATTTTATCACTTTCTAAACCAACCGTTGGATAAAAGTGAGTGGTAAATCCCTGACAATGTTGCATTTTTATTTTATTATTTCTTCTTTTTGAATTTATTCACAGTGGAGGTTGTCTTCCCACCATCATCGGTAGGGCATGTGGGAAAGTGGCTGTAGTTGGAACAAACGTCTTATCCGTCAATTGGGGTAACGAGTACGTGAGCTCAGAATTACAATCTACGGTATTACTTACTCTTATTATCCACGACATTATGTTTTTATTCCCTTTAAAGCTTGAATTGGTTACCATTCTCCGGTTGGCGTGTCTTTCTTTTTTTTCGGTTGTTGCCGTCATTTATAAACGACTACATAAACCTTAATTATTGAAATCCTCAGTACATCCCTGAA
>JANBPY010000190.1:0-14541 GCA_027577015.1 Dispira parvispora
TCGTTGGCAGTCCAAACAGGCCCGTGTAGCCTTGCGACGGCGGCTGCGCTTGGTTGCTGAAGTCCGCGTTTCATTGACAGTACCAGAGTGATCTGGATCATCACCGTGACCGTTGTCCTCGGCGTTACGAGTGTGTTTCCCCAATATCCCTTCCTGTAGGTGCTCTGGGGAACTAGAATTAGAGGCGGGATTCACGACACTCTGGACAGAGTGAAACTGGGGTTGCCCGGAACTGGGTTGGAGCATAACTGCAGCACTTTCTGTTGAGGGTGGTGTCAAACCAGGATAAGCAGCACCGGACACGGGGAAGCGGTGGAGCTGCGAAGCATGAGTAAGCAGGGCATGGGGTGCCCCTTTCGGGCCATTGCGGGAATGCCCTACAGATAGAGGTCTTAAATCCGGGGGTTCCTGGGCGCCCTGGGAATCCATGGAGAAGTATACGAGAAAGTGAGGGGTTCACCCGGTAAAGTAGCCAGCGTATAGTACAGCTGTTATTAACTGGCAGACTAGTAAAGGGAAAGAGGAAACCCAGTCAGGCAAAGCTCGTCTGCGCGTAGAAACAAAGAGCAGACGGCCAGACAAAATAAATGGTAAAAACAAGTGAGGGGTGCACACGGGGGAAGAAGAAATAGGAGAGAAACGATGCCCTATCCAGCCATGTGCCGAATACCTTGACGCTAAACGAATGGGTTCAAGTTCACTTTGCACTCTTGACCCCCCGTGCCTTTTAACTATTGAACGCTTCCTTAGGAGTATAGCTACGAGTACACGGTCCAACTGGAAACGTGGTACAACGGACGGAAGCACAAAAAAGGAGGTGTGCTTGCAAGGCGAAGGAAAAAGTGCGTCCCAGGGTGGTCACTTTGGACTATGGGTGGCGGCAGCAGTGACAGTAGCTGGGTAACTACTTGAAGCAGAAACAGAGACAGCAGGACCAGCAGGTGCACGACGGTACTGGTTTGACTGACGCATACCAGGCCAACGATTCTCGTGTAAATGCTGTGTGGTAAGGTAGTTGATGAAAAAGGAAACAATTAGAAAAGTGCGGGGATTCGCAGCGACTCAAGGGATTATTATAAAGTGGGACAAGGTGACCGGGGAGATTGTAAGACAAAATCGGTGCTGTGCGTGTGTGTGTATACAGAGTACTGGTGGGGGGGTGAAAGTTATGTGGGAGAGTGTAGGACAAAAGGTTACAATAGAGAGAGCAAATTTAAGCGCACCTAAAACTAGTAGATTTTATCAGTATCAACCGAAATAATCAGGACAGACTTTCAGGGTGGGCATGTCGTGCTGTGGTTCTCTTAACGACAACTCACAGCACTTTGATAAGGGGAATGAATTTTCAAATATTCCTGAACACCCTTATTCTTAAACCACGTGATATTTCCTCCCTTTCTACTAAAAGGAAAAATCGCCACCACCATACATGGGAGATTCAGAAAATATTTTCCCAGCCATGTGACCACTTTATTGGAAAGGAACAGCAAGTCACGTCTCTCCACTGCGACCCAATCCATCGGAAAGATGCGTATCGTCCTTCTGATGCCACTACAATTTGACCCCCGGGTAAATTGTGATCCGGCTGCAGTGGCGTAGTATACTGAAAAGAATAGGGAACCCTTTGGCGCTTCCATTCATGCTTACTGTCACTGTGTACTTATTTTTTTTCCACTCCGTTTAACAGTTTACATCTACCCCTTTATTACTATCCCTTCCGAGGGTTTGTGCATTCCGTTCCCTTGACGAGCTTAACGAGTGTCTAACTTTTCGTTCGTCGGCCAAATTGTTGTTGCATTCTTTCTCGGCGTCCCTTGTAATGGGCTCCCGTCTCCCTGCGGACCTTCCCGGCCGGGAAAATGACCAAGTGACCGAGAGTCGTGTTCAAAGTGCAGCCCAACAACATCTTTCGCCACGGCCCACAGGCCATCTGACCCCACCCGTGTCCTCGGCTACCGGCTCTTCGGGTTTCCCACAGGAGCCTAGTGACCAAAGCCCTCCGGTCAGCGAGCTGCATTCATGGGTGAGTGTGGCGAGCAGTGGGGTCATTTCCCTGGCTGCGTCTGACCAGGACGAGTCGGATACTGAAACGGCACCCCGTAGTACAAACCGTCGCTTTTCGGTACCACGTCCTTTACCGGTTCACCGTCCTGTCATTCCACAGCCCAAGTCAGCGGACCAGCCCACTGCTGGTGCCGACCACCGTGCTCGGACAGAGGCTCTGACTGTCGAGCAAGAACTTCGAGCTAGCCTCAGTTCCATTCTCGAGCCTCACGTTCAACGGCCTACACACTCTGCTTCCACAGAATCACAACTAAACCGTCCCATGCGTGCTAGGGAGAACGCTATTGGAGGTGACACCTATTCCCCATCGAGTTCCTATCGGGCTACTGGAACACCTTCCTTAGAAAACACCACTTCCCTGAGACGAACTTATCGCCCATCCGCAACGGCTCTCACCCGGTTGAACTTGGCGCTATCAGATCCAGCCACCCCTTCCGTAGCCGCCAGTGCCTTTCAGACCGCTACCTGGGCGAATTGGGACAGACCACTGTATAACGATGCCGCAGTGCTACTATTTTCCTACCGTCCCGATGCACTCCTGTACATGAACCGTCCAAAGGCGTTGACACCCCCCTTCGATATTCCATCGGGTGCTGTGGCCTCCCACCGTCCGGTTCGAATGCGTTCATTGGGTCCATCTGGCAGGTCTTCTCCAACTCGAACCCGGCAGTACCACCATTGCTGCCACCATCACTTACATCGCCACTATCATGTCCACCATCACCACCACCTTCCGCAGTCCTGTCCCTCCCGATCGGTACAATCCCTCTCACCACGTTGGATCCACCCGTCCACGAACCAAGCTCCGACCGGCATGTTGCCTCGAATAGAGGGACACTCGTTTTCGCCGTTGGATGTCCAAGCAGCCCCCACGGTGGCAACTACAGAAGAGAACATAGACGAGCACGATTTTGGGACTTTACCACCGTCAATCCAACCTCAGACTCGGGAAGGTACACCTATGGTCCCTTGTGATACCCATTCGCCCGTCATGGGTCCAATCACCACGACTACCCCACCTCCTTCGGAGTTCCCGGAAAGTAGCGGGTGGTCCCCTGAACAGCCGTCGCCGTTGGTCATTAATGCCCACGTTTATCCTACCTCACTGTCGAGTCTCAGTGGAGTGTCGTTGAATTCCTACCAACGGGACGCTCTATTGGAAGACTCACTTTCCTCTATGGAGGCCACTCCTCCGTCGTCGCTAGCACAGGTGGAATCTCGCTTGGAATTTCCAGATCCGAAAGATGAACGACTCCCTTCTACAACTGTCCCGTTGCTGCCCTGTCATTGCGGTCATAATGAGAAAGGGGCTGTGGGTGAACGTCGAGCTCGCATCCGACGCCGTAGGCGTCCAGGGCGTCGCCGTCGCTCTCCATCCTTTACGAGGCTCTTTGGCCCTTTGTACACAACTGTGCTGGTCTGCGCCAGTTTCTGTTGCGGACTTGGCGTAGGTATTTGGTGGTGCAAACCCCCTCCGCCCCCGCCTTCCCGATTACGAGGTATTTCCTTGGAAGATGTGAGAGATTTTCTTTATAATCTAGTCATGTAGGCCCATGAGGTATTGGAATGAAGAGTTACTGGATGAGTTGAAGAGATTTAACCTAAATTGGGCGTGGTGACTCCACATTTATATCCCTACTTTTGTATTTAAACTTGCTGTGATATTTATAT
This sequence comes from Dispira parvispora, assembly GCA_027577015.1. Taxonomy (NCBI): domain Eukaryota; kingdom Fungi; phylum Kickxellomycota; class Dimargaritomycetes; order Dimargaritales; family Dimargaritaceae; genus Dispira; species Dispira parvispora. The sequence continues at coordinate 3,736 of JANBPY010000190.1, forward strand.
TAGCCAAATACGTAGTGGTGGAGGTAAGAGAGAAGTGGAAATTTTAAGCGTCATCCTATACTCTATGCGTTACTCTGCCTTTTCGTCTCGTAACGAAATACCATTGTTAAAACGGCATCATTTTCGCTAGTGTACAATACTTATTATAGTTTTTTTTTGTGTGTACTTGTTAAATATATTGATCTATAGCGGTATTAATACTGTTCTTCTCACTGCTTCCCCTTACTAGTTTTTATACATTTTTTAAGTCGGTAAATACCTACTTGCCAGCACTGATGCATTCACAAAGGTAGCCCCAGCAGCTGGAGTAGGTGTGGATGAGGGACCAGTGTTGAGGCGCGTTAAGGAGAGCAAGTAGTAACTGGAAACGATATACAACAAGATATAGCTATGTGATCTTACCTCCATTTTTTTCCAAACGTGGCCCACGAGGAGAAATACTAAAAGTTTAGCCAACGTCACTCGGTTTCAATCGATACTTGTTATTGTCCAAACTTTATACTGTCATCCATAATCCCTGCACAAGTCGCATTACCAAAGCTTCGGTACAAATTTTTCTCTCGTTATGTGCTTCGTCACCTTTTGCGGAGACGATATTCTTAGCCAAGGACGGACTGAGATACAACGTGAGTTCACTGTAACTTAATAAATTTATGTGATTTCCTACACAAGGTTATATTGAGAAAGAGAGATCCATCCTCCAACAAGGTGCGTCAAATCTCTCAACCAGACTTTGATCCGATGGGCACCAGTCGGAACACCTCCAATGATGGTGTCGATACCTTGCACAGTTCCCCCTGGTTTTGTGCTCCCAACTTGGAGCCAATTGACTAAGTTTTTGACTACAAGAAAATTATTTACTATTCAGACGTTGAAGTGATAGCGAGGTTGTTGTTATGATTTTGTTTTGCTGAAACTGTGCTTTAGGAAGAAACCAAGTATCGGGTGATAAAAGCCCCTTTTGAGTAAAAAAAACAAGTTTAGGTAAATTTACTGTTGTCCTTGCGTACCTGTAGGTCCCTAGGACTTAATTTATTTGGTTTACTCGCACAGAATGGCCTACATGCTACTGTAATACCATTGTGGTTGTGCTTACCACGATAGGTTTAATGGTGTCCCTTTTCTTATACAAAGCCTAGTAAATCCAGGTGCATATCCAGCACGTATTTACCTAAACCAAAAGTTACCAATATGGAAGTGGCCATCCCCCACCTGTCTCTTGCGTTCCATTATATACTGATATTGTCATGTGGAATTAGTTGCCTCCACTTGGCGCCATTTTTTGGTCATGCTATTGGAAGGGGTTCAGACATTTATGGTTGTGCTGAGGATGGCCCAAAGGATAAGGGGATATTGGGGGTTATTTTAAACAAAAAAAATAAACTCCACCAACCAGAGCAGATGTAAATATTCTTGGAGAAAAAAAACAAAAGGGAAAAAAAAGCAGGTTTAGTGGAGAAGAAATGCCTTTGTCGTCGTCCTCTCTTCCCGATCACGTTGTACTACTCTAGGAACTTCCACTGGAATTACTTTTGTAGTGCCACTGTCGTACACTCACTAACGGACTTCAAATAATTGTACACCGCTCTCCCGTCTGGAGGTGCGACATGGAAGCCCCTCGATAGAATCCCTAGGCCTTTCCCCAATTTTTTGGACTCTGGTGAAGTTATACCCCCTGGATGACTACCGAATGCAAGGTGGGGCACGAGTAGCTACCTGATGTAAGCATGAGTTCTGCCCGATTCGACACTGGTGAATCAACACTCAGTTCAGGAATGATGAAAATTTTCACTTTCGTAAATTGTATATTGGGAGGAGGTGGTATCAATTCCCTAAATGTCCGGATGATCAGCCGTGCTTGTTATGTACTAAAGTACAGATGTAGCGTTTTTCTTTGACTCTAGGGTGTTTTGGAGCACGCCTGCCCCAGTTATGACCTAACCAGTATGGACACCTATAGTATCAGTCAAGCCGGATGGTGTTTCAGGTTGGAAAAAAAAAGAAAGGATATCACCAAATTTTCTCCACCACTTCACCGTAGGTCATACTGGCATCAACATTCAGGGCCAAATGCAAAAGACCGGCCGCCCTTTTTTTGGTCTATTTGGCATCAATCTCGTGGTATATTTTTGAGTAACATATTGGAGTAACTAGAATAACTCGCTCAAAAACGTGGTTATCGGCTTACCTAAAGTTTGGTTGCGTTATGCCTCCAAGTAACAATAAAACGGAGTGGTTGAAAGACGATTAGACCCTAACAATATCTTGTCGAACAGGACGGGTGCCTTTGTCATCCCTCATAATAATTTTTATAAGCCCCTATATGAAAAAGTGGCCCGGCCTCCCTCACCCTACATCAAAATGATGTTGTACAAAGGAAGCCACAATGGCGAACGTCCTAATCGTTGGCTCCAGCATAGGCGAGTCCCTGGCTGGGTGACACAATATGCTCCTTTTCTGCCGCTCATTGCATGGAGAGAAGCCACGGTAGATGTCGGTTGGTTGTGCCCCATTTTTCCCTTTTGTTCAACGGGGATCTCACAACGAGGGGAAAACAAAATGAGGTCGTATTTGCCTTTCGGGAAAGACCTATATAGGTATTGTCTCTGCCACAGTTTATATCAAAATTTGCTTAGCTTCATCTCCATCTTTTGTCATTTTTCACTCCATTCTTGCTCCGGGGCTCTTGGTAACTTTTTTTTTCTACTTGTAGACATTATTGTCCCTTTATATTGAAAAACCTAACCCCATTTTAATATGGTTTTTTTGAAATCATACCTGCCGGTAGTAGCAGCTGCCTGTATGGCGCTGGCTCCAACACTGGCTAGGCCGGAAGAAAAGTACAGCATGGCGTCTGTCGCATCAGTAAACGCTTCTGAGGTAAGTTTTGGGGATTAGGGTATTATGACAATCACCACATGCAAAGGTTACATTTTTTTTTCAACCCCCCCCCCGAAGAAAAGTGTATCTCCTATAACTATTTACGGTTGAGCTTGGGCTGTTCCAAAGTGTTTTGCCGTATGCGTTAAAAATCGGCTTGAAAATATACCAGGGCCGAAATGAATACAAGCGGCGTTACTGGGAGATGGAACGTTAATGCGCTATAATTTGTATTGATTTAGCCTAAATTTTACCTTGCAAGTCGCTAGATGTATATCAATCAATGATGGGTATAGACAGCCGATTAACAACTGCTAACTCACAAATTTTGCGTTGAATTTGTTCCCTACATGTCACATTTCATTTAACCCTCGCATTGTCCCCTTACAGGCTGTCTTGCAGCCGTTCAACTACCTGTTGGCCAGTCCAGGCAAGTCCTTCCGCACCAAATTCATCCAAGCCTTTGACTATTGGCTTCAAGTCCCCAAGGCCGACCTGAAAATCATCACCAACGTCGTTGACAAGTTACACACGGCGAGTCTCCTTATTGACGATATCGAAGATGATTCCGAGATCCGCCGTGGGATTCCTGCAGCACATAAAGTCCACGGGATTCCGGCCACGCTTAACTCGGCCAATTATGTTTACTTTTTGGCATTACAGGATATCGTTAGGATGAACAAGTCGGATTTAGTCACGGTCTTTACTGAGGAACTGATAGCCTTACACGAAGGTCAGGGAATGGACATCTATTGGCGGGACAACTCGACCTGTCCCAGCGAAAATGAGTATCTGGCTATGGTAGCTAACAAGACTGGCGGGTTATTGCGTTTGGCGGTGAAGATGATGCAGCACTGCAGTGATTCGAATGTGGATTACATCGATTTGGTCAATAATTTTGGTGTCTATTTCCAGGTACGTGACGATTTTATGAACCTACGCTCGGCCGAATACTCGGACAAGAAAGGGTTCTGCGAAGATATTGAAGAAGGGAAATTTTCGTTCCCGGTGGTTCACAGCATCAATGAGAACCCCAAAGACCACCGACTCGTGGACATTTTGAAGGAGAAAACGAACGACACCAAGATCAAGCGGGAAGCGCTAGCAATCATGGCCAAGACCGATTCGTTCAACTACACGCTAGAATATTTGAATCAACGGGAAAATGAAATTCGTGCCAGTATCCAGGAATTTGATGGTAATCCCTTATTAGAAAAAGCCATGGATATGCTGCACCTCGATGCCAATTCTTCCTCCTTTAATACTATAGAAGAAGAAGCTAGCGGGAACACTGGCTCTTTGAGCTCTGGCTACCACTACTCAACTGTACTCTACACGGGTGCTGCCACGTTAATCCTACTTTCTAATAAGATTTGGTAATCCCCTGATATTTCAGGTTCACCTACACAAATGTCGTCGCTGCATTGAATCGCTATGTTTCATTTTAACATGGCAGTAATGCCATATTCGCTACACGTAATTTTCTTTTTTTTTATTACCAAATTCAATTTTTTATCCGTGTAAACGTGGTCAATCAATTTTTTTAATACTCTTGATATTCAGAGAGCCGACCCCACCTTTTGTAAGGTCTATCGTGATTATACCCTGATATGGACTTTGATTTGACTGGTTTTGGCACACGCAGCCCGCAAGTCTATACCAGGGCATTAATTGGCTCCATTTGATTTTTGAAACAGCATCCCCCCCCCCAAGAAATAACTTTCATGGCCCGAAAGGCTCGTTACGTAAGCCGTTTGCTGACGTATTACCCTCACTTTGTTTTTTTCTTGTGTCCCTTATTCCATTTAAGCTTTTCCCCGCTTCCTCTTTTGCGCTTGTACTCTTTAAAAGACTTTCTCAGTGTTGCTATTCAATAAAATTGGATAAACTGACAATATACCCGGCGGGCAATATTTTGTTAGTCAGTAACTCCCCTTTCACCCGCTATCAGTAGCTGACCTGCTCCTCCGTACCTCTCCCTGTTGAGAATACGTTCTAATTCTCTCATTTGGCACATTCGCTTGTTCATCGCTCACCTAACGCACGTTCTCCACCACAGGAATACATTGGCCGGGAGGTTTTAGTTTTCGCCAGCGACGTATAAATGCACAACGGTAGTCTGCTTGTGGTCTTGTCTACGAAATAGTTTATATGTAGTAGCACACGGCAGTTGTCAGATACACGTGCCTATTTATCCGTTTCTATCACTCGGGACATCAGTCCGCTCTGTCCAAAGTGTTACCCCTTCCTTCATTTACAACTGTACACGACAACACAGCCGTAACTGTCCTATTTAGTCATCTGCAATGCAGCCATCTGCTGAGCCTTCCCTCCCAGTGTATGCCACTGAAGACAAGGCTCGCACCTCTAGCCCTGTCCTCTACACCACACCGGAAAAACTATCGCTTATCGGGGATGATTCTGCGCAAGCACCCGCACCTGTGCAAAACTCACAGAGTGGCAGTGTTCTTAGCCTTTTACGCAGAGAGCTTTTGCCTACATGGGACCGTCAAAGTCCGGTATATTATGTGACTCCCTACCGTAACCCCAGGAAATGGCGATGGTTATTCCGTTTTACAATGTGCTTTGTTTTAACCTCTCTTCTGCTGTTATGGGTAATGTCCCGTAGCTTCGGCGGGGCCTTCCCAGCTAGGGATTCAAATAGTCCCAGCGGCAATCCGTTAAAAGCTAGTCCTTACCATTCTCAACTGGTGAATGGCACCCGAGGCATGGTGGCCGCCGAGAACCTCTACTGTTCCGATATTGGCGCAGATATCCTGCGTGTGGGTGGTTCGGCAGTCGATGCGGCCATTGCGTCCACGCTATGCATTGGTGTGGTCCATAGTTTTTCCTCCGGAATTGGCGGGGGAGGTTTTCTCTTGGTGCGGAATGGTACCAACCAGTCCGAGCTTATCGATTTTCGGGAAGTTGCCCCGGCTCGAGCAACTAGTACAATGTACGAAAAGAACATTACGCTGGCGCAAGTGGGTGGCCTGGCTGTGGCCGTACCAGGGGAAATCCGCGGTTTTGAGGCGGCTCACCGAAAGTATGGTAAATTATCCTGGGCGGAGCTATTCCAGCCTTCTATTCAGCTGGCTCGGGACGGGTTTGTGGTGGATAAGATGTTAGCCAAGGCATTGAAATTTGCCGAAGATTTGGTATTGCGCGATCCAGGATTTCGAGAATCCTTCACTGTGCCGTTAACTAGGACGGCGGAACACCGATCAACTTTACCCCCAGTGCGGGTGGCACAGGAAGGGGATATTATCCGGCGCACCCGCCTTGCGGCCACGCTGGAGCGTATCGCTAGCGAAGGTCCGGACGTGTTTTACCTGGGAGATATGGCTACCCACATGGCCGAAACTGCCCAGGCTAGGGGTGGGATCGTCACTCGACAAGATTTTGCAGACTACCGAGCCATCCTCCGGCCTTCATTGCATAGTGAGTACCGAGGTTACCACGTACATACCGCCCCACCACCGACGAGCGGTTCCATTCTGGCCATGATTCTCAATACACTGGAGGGTTTCCCGTTGGAAGAAGACTGCGCCTCGTATCGGTGGGTAAATTATCACCGCTTTGTCGAGAGTCTTAAATTTGCCTACGCCCAGCGCACCGTCCTGGCTGACCCGGCCTTTATACCTTTGGACAAGCACACTATAAAAATGCTTGACAAGGGATTTGCAGCTCAAGTGCGGGCCAATATTTCTGATACCCGAACGTTCCCTGTGCCATACTACAACCCCACCTACGATGTAGACGACCCCCACGGGACCACTCATCTGTCCGTGTTGGACCACCACGGTCAGGCGGTCGCCTTGACCTCAACAGTGAACCTGGTTTTTGGTGCCCAAGTGATGGATCCTGAAACGGGCATTATCCTCAACTGTGAGATGGATGACTTTTCTACCCAGAACAAAACTAATGCCTTTGGCTACTCTCCTTCTCCCAATAACCGTATCAAACCAGGGAAGCGACCGTTGTCATCCGCCGTACCTGTCATTCTGGAACGAGACGGTCAGGTTCGGCTGGTAGCTGGGGCCAGTGGTGGGAGTCGTATCATTAGCTCGGTGGCCCAAGTTCTGATGAACGCCATGGACTTTCGGATGCCCTTGAACGAAGCCGTGGACTTTAGTCGTCTCCACGAGCAGCTGATGCCCGACGAAATTCGAATCGAAGAAGGTTTTGAGGAGGAATTCCAGAAATATCTCGAGAACAAGGGGCACAACCTGACACTGGTCCACTTTTACGAATCGGCTGTGCAAGTGGTATCCCGTTCGTCAGACGGGGTATACTATGGAGCTGCAGATGATCGCAAGAAGGGCCTTGCTGCTGCGGTCTAGTTCACTGGTGCAGAGCGTCGCATGGTTATTATTTTTGATGTTTTTTTTTGTTATTAGTATGTGCTGAGAGTTACCTTTGGATGAGACTGGGGAGAATGAATATGTTTTTAAGATTTACAAGCTACAGGTATTCAAAACGTGATACTTGAAGGAATCAATAACAATGTTATATTTTATTCCGCTTCAATACCTTGATCTGGTCTAGCTCAGGCAGGTCACTCGAAGCTTTGGTTAAGCCACCACAGCTGACAAGTGGATGCAGTATTACTCGTAGGAGAAATTAGCTACGCTATACAGAGATATTCTTCTGATAATGGTGACCTTTTACTGCCATTCTTCCTTGTAAAAGGAAGTGTGTGTGTGTGTGTGTGAATATCAAGGGATGAGCTGAAGCATCATTTCTTTTTCCAGATTGTCTACACCCATCCAAGTTAAGTCAGGATATAGCTGGCGCTTAGTGCTTCCCACGCTCCCAGTTAAGGATGATTTGGTTTGGTTTTTTAAATAAATAAAACCCGGCTTTGTTTCAAAAACAATTAAAATTGATTTGATTATACAGTACTAGTATTCATCCCTCCCAACCCCAAGTAGTCCCTAAAAATAACGTCAGAGGCATCTAAAAATTAGGGAGAGAAGAGGGATGCGTCACTCCGGATTCCTACACCTGCATCACCGTGGGATGGCCCTTGCCTGAGTAAGGGCTGTTGAAATAATTAGCCAATTCCAAAGTGGGGCGTTAGGTCACGATATAATTCTTACCATTGGTTCTGTTTGCCACGAAAATTGAACCAGCCTTTGGGCGAATGAGGGGTCTTTCCACACAACAGTTTCAAATAGGTGTATCTGTTTTTGGTACCCAGACCAAGGCAAATACCAATTTCAAGCAGGAAAACCTCGCTCCGAATGTGGATGTGAGATGGTACTCACTCCTTTCACCAATCATCCCTGACAGTGAAAGAGTGGCGGTGGGCGGCTTGTTTCATCATCACACACTCTGGACAACACATCGGGTATTCAGCAACGTTCTTGTTATCCAACCAAGCTGTTCGTCATCGTCGATCGTTTCTGGATAGGGAAGAGCTAATAATTTCTTCAATGGTATTGTTCCGGCCCGGCTGGGTATTTTGATAATACGATTAACGATGTCAAATTGGCTATTTTTACACACGCCACACGAATGGTCCGCCCACCTTCACAGCGTTGATAAGCCCACGATGGTTACCGTCGACCGGGGCTTTTTTTTCCTCTAGATGGAGGATGTGGACAACACCGTCTACCGAAAATAGTAAAGAAATGTACTTCTGAAAAAGTAGCCAAGAGAGGTAGACGAATGTACCAGTAGCATTAGTGTATCCTTTAGCGGTGCAGGTTGGTTAAATAAAGGTTCACAAAACGGTCCCTTGGGACGCTACCTGATAAATATACCACACCGCATAATAGCTTCATTGTTTTGTCATATGGACCGTTGACTGAGTTTAAATCTCAGGAACGGTAGTCACCTTGGTAAATTTATGTCAGTCACTATGCGATAGGAAAGAAAGGGTGTATGTCTGCTGAGCACGAGATAAATAATAGTGATACACAAATCGCTACTCTTGTTGCAAAACGGCTGTTAGAACCGTCTATCCATAGTTTCATACTCCCAGTGCTAATTCAAAGGCAAGCAATTGGAATAGGATGAAACACACACTGTATAAAAATTTGTAAACAGTAGAAAGCGGCACTCATTTTTTTTGCCTTTTTCCCTCACAACGCATGTGTGACTTGTCACAATAATTATTGAGCCATCTTGTAACAATCCCAACTTATTTGCGGCTTTTCCGTGGTTAATCCCTTTCCTTTTGTTAAATGGAAGCCAATGCATTCCGGTCGGTTTGTGCAGTGTGTTTCATATTGTACCAGGGTGGAACTTTCAGGCCAAGCATGCACCATTGCCTTGTACTGTGACTCAATAAGCTATACTACTACCTTTTCCCCTCCCCAATTTTTTACATCTATCGAGTTGTCTACATATTTTCTTACCCAAAAGTGGAGCAAATAAGACGACGGCATGGATGTCAGAGATAATCATGACTGCCCCTCACGGGGGATGCCGTTCCGTATGCCTAGTGCATGGCCTTCCAAAACTGCTTACGTATTGATAGTGACATACCCTTACCCTCTTTCGCGCTCTAGTATTCCAATATGCACCAACTCCGCAACTCGTGACCTACCTGAAAAGCTATTGTAAATGACCATGCCTTTAATTCTTACTTTGGTAGCCTTCGTTGTACCCATCGCACTATTAGTATCCTTGGCAAGTGAAGTAGCAGCAGTTCTATCGTGGTATTCGCCATGATTCCATCGTTTACCAAAGTGCCCAACTCTCAGACTTTGATCCCGAAAGGATATGTGTATTAAATGATAAAAAGCGTGTGTATGTGTGGAAGCGGGAGCTGGACAAAGCAAAAGATCTCCAGAATGGTGCCCGACATTCACAATAAAACATATGTTTCATCCTCACTATGTACAAGGCTGGTAAGGATGGTATAGTGACCTTTCTCAGTTTCATAGTCTGCAAGCCATAAAAATTTGACATGTACAATTTTACACCCATTGTTGGAGGGGGGGGGACCAAGTCGCTGCACTCCCTTAAAACTGCGCAGCCGATGTGGTTTTCAATATACTCAGTTCATCCACCCCAGTCCTGGGCCAGTTCGTTTTAATCATATTTATTGACCTCAACCAATGGACCATCGTTTGTACCACCCCTCTTATAAAACGCCCAGTAAAGGAATCACATGGGATTCTGAAAAAAAGGCACTGGTTATATTGTGGCACTGAACGGTTGGTAATCGCTGTCTTGCTTTTTGCGTGGGTATCCTCAGGTCACTTGGCATTGGTTTAAACATTTCCTGGCGCGGTGGGTATTCACTGTGTACTATTGATAAACTGTGTCTTTATTGTTCTGGGAACCCCTTGCCACGCTCCACAGTCAATTCCCTTATTCTCGTTGGTTTTTGTGGCATTTTCAACTTTGGTCATTGGGTTAGGGGATGGCTATATCCCGGTTACTTGCACACTTTTATATAAACATATAAAAGATTCGCTCTTCCTCTTGTGGCTACACCTTGTGTACTCATATTTCTTTTTATCATCTAGTTACATTCATAGAATAGTATCTTGGACCATTTTACTTCCTCTGATACTACCATAAGTAGCACGGAAATTACGAAACGGCTAGGCCTCAAGTACCCACACAGTGCATCATTTTCCAAGTCGTAAAGTTCGTTTATCTATGCTAGGTTAGGTAAGTTTACTATTTTGTGAAATGACCGGTAATAATGAGGAGTGGATTATTTCACTAACTCTTTAGTTGGAGAAGATGTACCCCTTTCTTTTGGTGGTTAGAGTGGTGTTTTAACTGTGCTTTTAAAGCCATTCCCTTTATCTATCCAATTTGGAATACATCAACCACTTGCGTGGGTATGTGTGGGAAGTGGAATATCACGTTAAAGTGTGGATATATTTTTAAATCTTGATTGTTCATATAACATCATTGGCAGTGAACTACTTTGCAGCCTTCCCATATTCTATTTTTTTT
>JANBPY010000191.1:0-14534 GCA_027577015.1 Dispira parvispora
ACCAACAAAAAGATTCGAAGCGTGTTTGATGGAAACTTTAAGAGATTTAAAACCATTGAGCGAGGAAGCGAGTCTATCAGCCCCCTACAGGAGCCCGTTCCCACCGGACCTACGGCGGAAGCGACGGGAGATTCGTTGCCCAACAGCGAGAGTGACGAAGGAGAAGCACCAGAACCAGCTCAAACAAAAAGTGAAGATGACGATAGCGAAGGTGTAGACCTATCTCCTCAAGCTGATAAGAAGCGTGTTCATTCATCCGAAAGCAAAGCGCATAAGGCAGAGCGCGATGACACCACCCCCAGAAAGCCCAAGCGCTCTAAGAAAGACACCGACTCATCCAAATCTTATGATAAACAGAACGATAAAGCGAAACGCAATACGAAGGGGTGCCCACCCGAGGCCAAGGTATCCTCAGGAAATAATAACACCGATCCCGCTTCCCTACATCCCTCATGGGAGGCCAAACGCCTCCAGCGAGAGCAGCAAAAGCTGGCGCTCAAGGAATCGTCCAAGACTAAAAATACCAAGATCGTGTTTGACGGCGAATAGTGCTAACTCTGTTTTTTATTTACTTTAATTCTGGGTTAGGCGGTAGTGTTAACAATGTACCTCTCTTTGGTGCTGGAATGCTTATGGCTAGTCTAGGCTTGTGACAATTCCAAGCGCGGTTTAAGAAAATATTATCTTGGTTCTTCATTTTAATCAATACATTTATTTTCGTACCTACCGCAGTATTGCACAGTTTTAACAAAAGCAAAATACAATGGCTATTGGCAGCTTTTGAAAAAAGAATATAAAACTCGAATATCTCAAACACCTTTTACTAAATTTCCTTTTTATCCATGTGCTTCAGTTCACAATAATGCATGCAGAGGACTTTCAGTGCCATCCACATAATGAACAGCGCCGAGTACCTCACACTGCCAATACATTGGGTTAACCTAATTCCGCATTGAATATTTTTATATTCATTTTGAAGGTAGATGCCTATTCATATCTCTACCATAATTGCATACTGACCATAGTTTTTACCGTGTGCAACCCATTGCTATTCTTCGCCTGTGCGGTGTTCTTTTTTTTTTGTTTTTTCCTTTTTTTCCTCTTCACTGATAATCAGCACGGTCCAAGTTTATTAGCTTAGATTTGTACAGGCAATTTTGTAGTGGTACATGTACTCTTGTAACGACCGATTGTAATGCGCTATTAACCTTGACATTCTTGTTTACCACAAAAAAGTGTTTTTTTTTAATTCTACTGAATCGCGAGCTATATTGGCCCTAATTTTCGCTTTGCCATTTTTGATGAATTCTCGTCCTCGTATATACTATTACTTGTCTCTTAACGATGTCTCCCAACGCCGAGGTAGGTGTCAGAACCAACTTAATGGACTTTGGTGGTTGTCGCGGTGTGCGGATGCTGGGCAACTTTTTTATGCTGGCCCCTGTCCCTTCTTCATGGACTATTTCTCTCCCGGCATGGGATTGAATCGACCATTCGGTTACGATCCAAAGCTCCCACCCACGTTCAGTTGAACGTTAGAATTGTCAAGCGCAGTCTCACCGCGATGTCGAATGTCCAACGTGAAATGGTGTTGTTGTGTCCTATTGCAAAAGGGGAAGCTAAATGCAGTATCTCCCCATTTTGGGCAGTGACAACGTCTACTTGGGTATCGTGGGTGGGGCTCAGTTTACTGTGGTTTTTTCTCGGAATGTTTATTGACATCCTACTTTATCCGCTAGTCTAACCCTGGCCATGCGTACCGCTATATTGTGTGTATTAACTGATATATTCTTTTGCAACCAAACAGCCACTCGAAGCTACGCTTGACAAGTTGCGTGTGGAGCAGCTGAAAGAAGTTGTTCGTAAAATCAAGGACCTAAATATTCGCGATACTCATGTTTTTTTACGGCTCAACAAGCGTAAGCCTGACCATATTGACCAAATTCGGCAATGCTACCATATTGCAATAACCCATGGCTTGTCCCAGGAGCGCTTACAAATTGAGAAAATTATTCAGGATGCTTATCGATATCCTCTGAAGGATAAACTTACACCTTCTACTCAGTCCTCCAGTAACCCCACGACGCCAGGGACTCCAGCGCTTAGAAATGCTCCACCTGGGGCAACTCCCGCTACTGAACTCTCCCAAATATCCTCGGCTCCTCACTCGGCCCGCCAATCACTGGCTAACGTTTTGAGGCATCACCACCAGGCCAACGGGATAACCCCGGTACAATCAGCATCGACCCCACTTCCCGCGCCATTAATGCATTCCAGGAAAACACCCTCACCCACGCTAAGGCCCTCACCTATGCCAACGATCACGGGCGCCAAATCGTTCAATGCTCCCCAAATCGTTCAAACCGGGGCCCATCGGGGCGGGGCGAAAAGTCAGCGCCCAGTGCCTTACCAAAATCTGCGCTTTGAGCCGTCGCCGTTTTACCGAGTCGATGCTTACGTTACTAATCCCACCAAATGCCGCGAGTCCGTAAGTCGTCAGACCACCGCGCAGCTTCACTATTCGGTTACTGAAGCTCAAAAGGTTATGCTGGAAACTCAACGCCCTACGGAAAATTGGGACACCCGTGTAGGCCTCTTTCTGTACTCTACCTCTTGTAAAGAAGCGTCTCTTTCGTCCACATCTACGTCCTATGGCGCTAAGCTCGTCTTTCCGAGACTAATTTCAGTGAGGGTTAATGGCAACATGGTGGACAGGCGTGTTATAGACAAGTACGCGAGTCGTACAAACAAACACCCCCAACCTTTAGACCTCACCTCACTTTTTGACAAACGGTATTCCAGCCACCGCGTAGAACTCACTTACATCTCCCCGGTAGAATTAGTGGTCACGGTGGCCTTTGTTAAACAAATCAGCGTGGAGTTCCTGGTGTCTTCACTACAGCAAAATAGCACGGTGAACAAGGAGGAGGTATTGTCCCGCTTCAAAAGGAAACATGCGGATGACGACATTGTGGCCACGGGGAGACTCATGTCCTTGAAATGTCCCCTGTCCTACACGCGCATTAAAGACCCCTGTCGGTCCACCCGCTGTGACCATATCCAGTGCTTCGACGCTATGTCATATCTGCAAGTCAACGAGCAAGTGCCCACTTGGAAGTGTCCCATTTGTAATATCGCGGCTCCCTATACTGATTTGATGATAGATGGCTTTTTCCTAGATATCATCCGGTCGGTACCCGATAGTATTGAACAAATCTATGTTGAGGAGGACCTAAGCTGGAAACTCCCCTCCACCGAAGAAGCAGTGTTAATCAAGGATGATGTGGAACCCCAGGTAGGGTCCACACCTCCGGAAAACCGGCCTGATTCTTCCACTCCGTCCAAACGACCACTGTCTCCTATGGGTAGTGGGTCACAGTCCAAGCGAACACGAGTGGAGGTAATTGACCTGACACTCAGCGATTCCGAGCCTGATACTCCCACGCGGGCTCCACCGGCAGGGATTACCGATGATGCAGACGACATGGTTTTCTATGGTGATTCGCAGGCTAGCACATTGACTGCACCTACTGATAATCACCCAACGGTCACTTCCCAGGCACTGTCCCAGAATTCATCTCCTACGGCTCCACCCATCAAACAATCACCACCAACCTCCTGTCCCGTGAATGACACCGCTGAGCTAAACCAAGCAAGTGTAAATTCCACCCCCCAGTTACCGACGGCACCATCCACCGGCGGTAACCCAATACCCGTCTATAACCCCGAGTCTAGTCCAGGGTATCCTTCCAGAGAAGCACTATTACAAATGAACCACAATCGTCCAACCTATAACAATTTTCCGATGAGCCCTCAGTCTACGTCGTCCGGTATAATTCGTTTGTCGTCATTACCCTCGGTCGCTCCACACTCCCGCTCTCGGCCTTATTCTCCGGCTTATCCCACATCATTCCCCCCGAGGAATCCCAATTTCCCTTTGCCGTCCTTTGCTTCCATGTCGTCCAACCTCCATTTTCAACGTCCAACCACCGTACCAACAACTAGACGGTTATCCAACCCACCTCATTCTCTAGGCTCGACGGGATACAATTCAACAGGGCAACAGCAAAGGCCAAGGCCCTGGCGGATTACAACCACCCCTCCTAATCACCCTCGTGGTTTCCCGTTGCGGTCTACTTACCATTCTTCACCGTATGGTGGTCCACCCACCAGGTAATGTACTTTTTTGGGGCTAACGACCATATTTATTAACTGTGAGGGTTTTCTCCTTTTTGCTTATAAGATGTCTGTTGCGTCTTAATACACATTCGTTGTTAACCCCTTTAATGTGCTGGTACCTTGCACTGGCGTACGTTGCATCCTTTCAAACGCTTGCGCTGGCCAGTCGAATACAGATAAAACTAATGTATGGTCAAAAATCCTCTGGTTTCTATGCCTAGAAACGATAATCCATTTATATTCGTAATCAGCTAATAAAACTGCCGTAGAGGGTACCGCAATGGAAAAAGCAGGATAACTTAATGTTTGGTCGTTCTCCAAAAACTTTATACGCCAGTTAAAATGAACAATAAAAGCTAGTTATCACTTGGAAGCTTGGGGAGTAACAACCTTCTACAATCGCCAACCCAAGGAGTTTGACTACCAACGTACCAATAACTGATAAGCAACCCTCGATATTACTCGCCTTTATCGATGGTTGTGTCAAGGGATAAAGCAAACACCAAGGCTGCCACACTGAAATATACTATGCCTGAAAAAGGCAATATAGGAAAATAGCGAGAAGGATGGAAGTGGAAGTTGGTTCTAGATGACGTCACAAACTTCCACTTCTCCGAAACGAGCATGGGTCGACATTGACAGGTAGGAAATAATAAATTAAAAAAGGGGGGCCATTAGTGAAGCGAAGTAGCCAGGAGGCACCACTGCACCTTTGGTGCCATATGTCGTAAAGAATATCACTACAACATGTCAGTTGGCCAAAGATTGGCATTGTAAACATACCTTTCATGGAGTATATTATGTGGTGTTACCTTGTCCATTTCTATTGCGGTGGTAGAAATACCCATGATGTGTTATATTTACTATTCACTGGCGTTATGAGTTATTGCTTTACCAAGTGTTTATATGTATATATACGAAAGTAGGTTAGTGGTACAGGGGAGTTATGCGCTCATCCCAAAGATCCTGAAGGGTAGATCAACCAGGGGAGCATTACAGGCAGTTTTCGCTTTGTAAAGGGTAGCAATAAACCAATAGTAAATCCATCAGTCTCTATAAACGGTAGCATGGAGAAAAAACATAAGGGAATCTAGGCATAATAGTTAATACGCTACGGGGGCAACCCAGGCTAGACTTTACGGGTGGCCTCTTCGTAAGAGGGGGGCGGGGCATCGGTATCAACAGGTGCTTGAATTGGGTTTGGTGACGCACTACTTTCTTGTCCATGACTGGCACCCGTTTCCCCAGCACTGTCCAGAGGGCCTCCAGGATAGGGTGGTAACGGCTCTACAGTGGCTGGATTCGCATGACCTTCATGAATACGCTCTAGAATATTGGTAAGGGTATGGGTAAAGTCGAACCCACCACCTTCGTTAAAAGTCCACTGGACTTGACAAGGACCTGGTAACCCTCCCTCATTAGCTGGAACCACCAGGTAATGGTATCTGTTGGAAGAAAACCAGGGCTGTTCGAAATAGCCGTCCTTTAGGTGCGCAAATGGAACACTCAAACTAGCGAAATGGGTCGTCCCGGGTCGACAAATGTAAATCACCCGCTGCCCAGTAACGTAAAGCACACCTTGTTTACTAGTAGCTGCAAAAGTCGTAGCGCCCGGATATCCGTTTCCTTGAGTTACCGTACACTCTACGTTAACCTGACGGAACAATAACGCTTCATGGGGTAGTAGTACCGGGTCACCGTTCTGTGCTTGCAACGTAATAGTATTAAGTGACATGTCCAACCAACACTAGCAACTACAAAGCAGTAGTGAAGTAGATTAAGATATCCACCGAAGAGAAGAAGAATAGTGAGTTACTATCACATGGAATACATAAAATTTAACAAAGTACCTGTACTTTAACTGAAGTTTCGTTGAAATACGAAGAAATGGCAGACGGTAAATGCAAAGTGCTGGAAAACAATGTACCAGAAGTCTTGGCACGAGAAGAAACTAGTTCGAATATATCTTTAGGTAGTTCTAGTTATTTTTAAAATGAAGGATATCATGTGACAGTATGCCAGAGTGGTTAATGGGTGAGACTAGAAATCTCATGGGCTCTGCCCGCGCAGGTTCAAATCCTGCTGCTGTCGAGTGATTATTTTTTTCTTTTGGAAATTTCGTTAAAATTTTTCGAATTTTTTTTTTTGGTTTTGTCGGCTCTCAAGAACGCTGACCGCCCTCATTCTTTCCTGGGAAGGATCCGTTTCCTTTATTTCGATATGATTTACTCAAAAAGTATGATGTATGGGGTTCCAGTTTCATTACCCTGACTTGATACCTGATAAGCCTAAGGTTGCCTGGCTATAATGTTTGATCAAAGCGTCACACTGTTACAGAGGAGAGGAGACACATGTGCCCTCCAGCTGAATCTTCCTATCCCATGGCTCAGGTACCAGACATAGAGGATTAAACCTTAGCCAAGGGCAAATTTCCCCACACTACTAAGGATTACACAAAAGATGACAGCCCTTCCTCGGACGATTGTGGTTAAGCAAGTAGTCAAGGGAATAGCCACATCCCCTAGTCCATTAGACCTTATCTGAATAACTTTGAAAATGTGTCATTCCTCAAATTTTATCTTGCGTTATATCCCAAAACGCTGTCCTCCACGTAAGACACTGTTTATAGATCAACTTATACTGCAACCATTGAGTTAGCCCCACCTAGCTACTTAGCGCTAGTTTATAAGCTGCTCCCAGATGGGAGAAGTTGCCAGCACAATTATTTTCTTATTTCTTACCACCCATTACTTATCAGTTGACAATTATTCATACTGGTTCTGAACCATACTGACTATTAGAGAATCTCGCCGTTTGGCTCTGAGTACAAAGTCGTTTATGCTCATACTGCCGAAATCGTATTAATACTAGTTATACGGCGAGATGTCGTTATTGAAAAACTAGTGCCGACCTGTTTGGAATAGTATCGCATTATTGGTGGATAATGAGACTTAGGGGTAAAACATTATTGTTTTACGTTCCCCCCTTCTATACTATTACCCCTTGTTTATACCACCTCACCTGTCTTGCTTTTACCTTTCTACCTTTTGTTGTCATTGAGTTATCCTAATTTAAAAGTCATTCACCATGTCGAAATTGTCAAAGTCAGGAGACCCCATGCCCACCTTGACCCGAACCATAGTACGGTCCCACATTTGGTTACTTTTTAAATTTGGTCAACACCCAACCAAAATCCACAAAAGTTTGAACCATGTTTATAAAAGAGGGTATCCTTCCAAAGCCACAGTGTGTCGCTGGTATAATAACTTTGCGACTGGTCATTTGTCATTTGAAGATGAGCATCGCGGAGGATGAATTTCCTATGGGATCTACGAACTTAGTGACACCATTGAACAACGAGTTAAGGAAGACTCATTTGTGACCCTGAAGGTGCTTGCAGACGAAGTGAAGACTACCAGCTGGGATACTGTTCACTTGTTAGTCATTGGATTCCCCATTCCATGACACTAAAGATCTGGAGAGCTCACCGAAACTTCTGCCGTGATATCCTTGGCCTTTTCCAGAAACAAGACAACTCAGGTATAAATAATATCGTGACGTGTGATGAAACTTGGGTTTACCTTAACAACCCCCGAATTGGTGCTAGTCGAAAAGTATGGGTTCCTAAACATCATGGTAAATGTGAGTGTCCCATTGTTCACCCACGGTGGATTTCAAAGGCACAAAAGGTTATGTTGACTGTGTTCTTCAGTAGAACTGGTATTGTTCATACTGACTACAATACTGACAACACTAGCATCGACAGTTCTTAATACATCAAGAATTGTATTGATCCAATGATTGAGAAATGGAAGAGAAAGCATCCAAAGTCACCCACGTCCCGGATCATCCTCCACCAGGATAATGCAAGTCCTCACATTTCGAAGTATAGCAAGGCCCATATAGATAAACTTGGACTCCATCTACTTAAAGCACCACCCTACTCTCCTGACCTTGCACCATGCGACTTCTGGTTGTTCCCGCGTATCAAGAAAAAGGTAGAGGGTAAAACGTTTGACAATGTTGCTGAGATTATAGGGGTTTCTAAAGAAGTCCTTGAATCCCTACAACCAGATGACTTCCACAGATGTTTTGATAAGTGGGCCAATAGGGCTCGCACTGTACATAAGAACAATGGTAATTATTATTAATAAAATCTGGTTTTTATATGAAAGTCTCATTACATATCAAAGTACTGATATTCTTATATAGTGTTTATGACTGTTGGTTTATCGCAGTTGGTTCATTCTTTACAGCTACACAGAGTTTAGTAAATGCCAACTGCTTCATCACTCAACATTTCTTAACAAGAGAAAAGTCAAATGCCTCAAAATAAGTCTTACGGAATGAATTAAACAATAATCAGATTTATTAAGAAATCAGATAAAAAATCAGGGAATATAATGGTTGCAATCTGAAGACATCAACAATTATAAGTGATAGGGTAATAAATCACAGGACGTTAACTACGAGTTCACCTCCAGGAGTTATGAAAGTATCCTACTTCATTTCACTGAGGTTGTCGCAAACAGGAATCAGAATGCCAAGAGTTGACCAAGGAGATATGCAAGTTAAACTACCATGCAATACAGCAAGGCTACCTAGCTGCCCTCCCCCCTACGGCCTTCAACATACGAGATAGAGGCTATTCATACATTCTCCCGGTTTATCAATCATATTCCAGTTATCCCCTTAGACAGTTCTCGGGTATAAATGAAGAGTGTTTCCTCGATCACCCATATTCCCTCATGAGTTAATTAAATATCTAATTATTTTTATAATGTACTCATTTAAAGTTTACTGTGGCATTGATAAATCCTTCTCAATTTTGTGACAATAGCCATTAAATACTGAAACGGTGGCACAGGGTAATTATCAAGGAAAGAGAATGGTCATAGTCAGAGATTAAGCTACATCACCTGCAATATGGCCGAGGACCAAAATTGAACGTATAAAAGGAAAAATAACTACCCATATGATAGTCTGCAAATGGGAAAGACGGGAAAATTGTCAACTCTAACGAAAATTGGCACCAAGGCTAATTGTCACGATGGAAGGAATAGGCCATAATACCTAAAAATCGGCACTTGTCACAATAGGTCATGCCACTCGTAACTGCTAGACCTTCTAAAGCGTACCATCATATTTTACACGCCCTCGCCAGATAAGTTTTTGCAACACACTAGGCCAGTCTAAATACATTCGGGATTTCTTTCAATGGCAGTGCTGTAATGACTTCCTATATTACTTTCTAGAAATTCTTATTCTTTTCAATCACCTCGATTTCCCAATCTCGTTGAGGATAACTCTGTTTTGGAATAAATTGTGCACAATTATGGCGACCTCCCCCCCTTCCAAGCGGAGTCGTCCCAATGACCAGTGTAAGTGATTTTACCGACATCAGTCTACAATACACTTTTTGTTTGCTAATTTATACCTCTCGACTAATCATTACCTAATGCCGGTTGACTGATCTATTTATTTTTCCGGGTGCATGGTGGCGATTAATGGCATTTTACTGGTCGTTGTAATTCTGAACGATTCGTTAGTCGAAAAGAATGGCGGAGATACTAGCGGTTCGTGGGACCGCTGTGAGGTGCTCAGGTTGCTTCACAAAGCCCAAGTATGCCCCTGGTGCAGTGTTCTCTTTTTAGCGGACCCCGGTAACAGCTCTAAAGATTATGACAATCAAACCATTATGACTGCATTACAAAGCTGGGACCCAGATTATACCTCTCCTTCTCTAGGGACTGCCCACTGTGCCTCCTGTGTGGGTGTGTTTGGAAACATTGACCAAATCGCAGAGAATATCCTTCAGCAGGTGAGTACAAGTGGTTACCAACCGTCCACTTTTTTCGTTCGCGTGCAACTACCATTAGGAATGATTGTACGGCAATCTATATTACTGCGTTGGTTAAAGGATCAGTGTCCAAACTACCCCGTGACCACTATAGACATTAAATCGTTACTGCGCAAACTAGTGAATCGGGCTATCAGCAGCGCTTCGAATTTGACGTCCGATCCCGAAAGTCCCTTTACGATGGATTTGGTCCTGGGTCATGGTGAATCTGAGTCAGACTACCAGAAGTGGATGCCCACTACGGGCGGACGAAATCCGCGCGGCAGGGGAAATGCGCGACCATTCAAAGGTGGAAAGGATGTAGTGCTCAATTTACTCAGTAGTGTGACGTCCGACCAACTGACCGAGGTGGGACTCTACCCTCCTCCGCCGGTGAACTCTCCCTGTTCGGTGGAATCAGTAACCTTTAGTCAGCGGTCCATCTTTGTCGGCGGTCGGTACACCAAGCATCGTCGTGATATTAGTCAAACACCATTTTCGGTGGGTGGGGTTTCACTAAGCGCTACGTCGGTATCGGAGATCATTGGTCCGGCTTTGGTGAAATCGTGTCATGCGGAAAGGTTTAATTTCGTACCTTCGGGGCGAGAAGACATGGATGTGCAAATGTTAGGGAACGGTCGCCCGTTTTACATTGAAATCGTTAACCCCAAGGTTCTCCATCTATCCGAGATGGATCTTAAAGAAGTGGAAAATCAAATTGGAACCAAGCAAGGTGTCCAAGCTCACCGTCTAACCCTGATTGATCCAGAGGCCACCCGAATGATTAAAGAAGGGGAAGAACACAAGACCAAAAGCTACGTTTGCTTGGTGTGGTGCCAAAACACACTCTCTCCTCAGACTCTTGGAAAGCTGGCCGACTATAAGGAAGGTCTAGTAGTTCAGCAACGGTGTCCGATTCGGGTTCTGCACCGACGAGCCAATTTGGTGCGTCCCAAACAAATACATCGGTTGGAAGTACAGCCGGTGCAAGATCACTGGGCGCTAGTACACTTGACCACCGAAGCGGGAACTTATGTTAAAGAGTTTATCCATGGGGATTGTGGTCGTTCCCAGCCCAGTTTTGCGGACTTGATTGGCTGTTCTGCAGATATACTCGAGCTGGATGTAGAAAAGGTGGATCTAGAATGGCCACCAACGCAGTAAATCAGAATTGATTTTGTAGTTCTACCCGAGAGCTTTACTAGTGCTAAAAAGGTTATCTGTACTGCCCCTTGAATAATGTCATTTTATTCAACCATAGAAATTCATAATTTAGCATTTGGGTGGTTATGATGCGAATAAAGAGTTTTTTTTATCCTTATCGATATTTAGACCTGCTGGTCCCAAAAGAGGCTTGCTGATAGTTCAATTGCGTTAAAGGTTAGTCGGACAATATCTCATTCAAAGTATCATTTTTTTTCCATCACAATTTACCGATTGGATAGCCGAAGTGGCTGATTTTTTTTATTTAGTGTAAAAAAAAAAGTTTTACAGTAGACAACCAAGTGCATCCCATATATGCTTCTTTTCACACGAAAACCTCTTTCTCGTCACACTTTGTAGACCTATTTTATATCACCCGAGTATTTGGTTAGGAGCCCCGGTTTATACCATGGAACTTCCACGGACGGCCATTGTGCCTACCATCGACGTCATTCCTCGACTGCATTTAGCTCAATGTACGCCGTTTTCTACCCAAGCCAGTTATATTTTCCAATTGGCCTGGGTTCCTTCCAATCTCTACCCAGAAAGGTCAGCCATAGCGGTTCCCAAGCACCTGGCTGTGAGTGCTTCGACCCATGAGATTAAGCTGTACGATCCATTGACCCTTTTCCCAACTCAAATGTTACAATTCCATACTAGTGGGATTGAACATATTCAGGCCGTAAACGCCGATCCCAATTCCTTCCTTAGTTCCTCCAAGGACGGTCATGTCGTGCTGTGGGATTTACGCACAGGCCGTCCTTCCCGTACATTTACTTCCCCTCACCACCCGGCTACAGTGACGGAACCCCAAGAGCGAAGGAACCCCAAACAAAAGCCACCACTTTCTATGATGGCGGCCGACCTGAGTAGCTCGGGTCACTGTTTAACCGCCGGTACAGAAAGCACAGGAGGAGAGGCCTACATGTATTTCTGGGATACCCGAATGGCGGATGCCCATACCTCCACAGGGGCCCTGGTGCGGACGTTCAACGAGTCGTTTTCGGATGACGTTACGCAGATTAAATTTCACCCGTACCACGACCATATTTTACTGACTGGATCGGAGGATTGTCTTTTGTGCGTGTTTGACCTGCAGCAATCCGATGAAGAAGATGCGTTGGTAGCAGTAGGTAACACGGCCTCAACGGTGAACCGGACCGGGTGGTTTGGGCCGCGGGCGGAGTATCTGTACGCCCTTAGTCCACTAGAATCTTTTTCAACTTGGGTCATGTCCGAAGACGGTATGGATTTGGTGCA
Organism: Dispira parvispora; assembly: GCA_027577015.1. Classification (NCBI taxonomy): domain Eukaryota; kingdom Fungi; phylum Kickxellomycota; class Dimargaritomycetes; order Dimargaritales; family Dimargaritaceae; genus Dispira; species Dispira parvispora. The sequence goes on from JANBPY010000191.1 coordinate 12,482, forward strand.
CCGCTGGCCTGATGTGCGGCAAGGCGGAGGTGCTAATTGCCACGTGGATTACGCCCTAGACTGCCATTACCAACCAGAAACCCAGCGATTATTTCTGGTCACGGGTTCCAATAATGGACAAATTCAGACTTTCCACGTGGGTATGCATGACATGCAACTTTGTCAAGTGCTTGAGGGAGGTCATAAGGAGCCGATTCGGGCGGCAGTGTGGAATGCCGACCAATCTTTTATGGTATCGGGCGGGGAAGACAATACCCTATGCCTGTGGACTGACGGGACGAAATCATTGCCAGAGCATACCCTGAGCTTGCCCCACCGTTCCCCAGTGTCCCATGGTGGTTCTCGCCAAGGAAAACCTAGATTCCAGCCTTATCGGCAATAATAAGAGCATAGGGAAACGGGGCCATTCCTTCATCCCTCTTCCCCTTGATGTCACTTTCGACAAGTCGCCATATATTATATCACCCACTAATTGACTTTGTTGTTTCAATAATACAGGACTATGCTTTTTTTCATCATGCAATCTCATCTAGCTCATATTTACATATTTTAAATAAAGTCTGAATGCTAAAATTCTAGTGAATAGATAAAAATTATGGGGGAAGCTGTTGGAATAAATTACTAGTCTACCAAGTGTTATGTTACAATCAAATTGCAGATATCTGTGCCAGTACCCGATTTACCATCTAAAAAAGTACCTTGAGAATATGCACCGGAGAGAGAGATTGGTACAAATGAACATCATACTGCTACCGTAATTGGGCACTCGGTCCTGCGTAGTTGAATGCCATTACAAGCAACACTCACTATGGGTGGTTAACGTTTTTCCGTCGCCGTATGTCTAGATGGGGAAGGGACAAAGGGACCGTAGAAACGGGTGGAGTAACGCCTTCCGGGGTGTGAGTCGATTGACCGGATCGTAAGCAAGAAGGCCATCGATAAAAGTCAAAAAATCCGCCCGCTTAGTGCCCAAATGTTGGGACAAGCGGGCTAGTCGTTTCCGGGCAGGCCATGGTGGTGACTCAAAGGCATTTGAGTACCTGTGCTGGTATTTACCCTCACGGTATGCGATCGATTTGCCATACCGGGGGAATGGACCTAGCAAGTTGATCATCAGCGACACCATCTCTACGGGATTCGTGGGTTCAAGTAACATTTTTCCGGAAAATAGCTCGCACAAGATACAACCGATGGACCACATATCAATGGCCTGGTCAAATTTGCACCCCATTATGACCTCAGGAGCCCGGTAGGCAAACGTTTGAATTTCATAGCTTTCTTGGTACAATGGAAATTCTGTAAAAGGTACCAAATTGCCAAAGTCGATGAGGCGAATTTGGGCCGAGTGGGAAGTAGCACACATTATATTTTCCGGTTTGAGGTCGGCGTGGGCAAAATCCACCCCATTAAGAAACGCGATGGCACCCACCAGTTGAATGGCCACCTTCCGTATAATACCGAGTCGGGCATTTTCGTATGAATGGGTACATATGGGTAAGGGCTTGTGAATACCGGTGGATTGGGATGGTTCACCCGTATTCTCTATCGATTTACAGTCTTCCTCCGGGGAATTTATCCCCAATGAACGGTGAGCCAGCAACGTCACCGTAGCACTGGAAATTTGTCCCCCGGTGAGGGCATCCATCACGAAACCGTAACAGCCCTGGGTAGTAACAAATGAATCATAAGTTCGTACTATCCGCACGGTGTCGTCGGGATTTAAATTGCCTAGCCAACGTAATCGTTCGTATTCCTTGCGACTGATATCGTTAAAATCGGGCCACGTAATCTTGATGGCCACCAATCGATAGCAGATGGCCGCATAGCCCCAATCATGGGCTAGGTATATCCGGCCAAAGCACCCTTCGCCTAGTAGGGATAAAACACGGTAGCGACGGTTCAGTACGGTGTCTAGGAATGGGTCCTCTTTTGTGGGAGGAGGGGTGGGTTGCTTTTCTAATGACTGTGGAGTGGTTACCTTGCGGGGCACTGGACCAATGGGGATAAAGTTGATGACCTCCTGCTCATCGTCCTCTGTGTCTTCCCCTCCGCT
>JANBPY010000192.1:0-14509 GCA_027577015.1 Dispira parvispora
CGGTCCGGAATCCGGTGTTTTTTCGGTTCTTTCCGCATTGCTGGATGGTCGGGGAACTGCGGGGTTAACCTTTGGCAACTCTTGTGAACCAGAAGAGGGCATGGTAGAGCTTGGAGAAGTGGTTGGATTACTAAACATGGTATTGAGAATATGTGGCGGTAGGTCATCTTCCAATGGGGGTGGGAACGATAACTGAGTATTATCTGGTGCTTGTGATGAGAGGGAGTCTTTGACAGGGACTTGTGCGGTCCTTTGTTCTAAAGGCATGGTTGGTAATATAGCCAAATTAGCTTAACTGGCAACGGATAATCCATTCATTGGGAAGAACTTGCGGTCAAAACTGTTGTTAGTTGACCGATTAGAACATCTAATTTATATCTGGAGAAGCTTGCAATAACGTCGTGAGCATTTATTTGTATACCAGTGCGATGCGGAGACGATTAATGTCATCTAAAAAACTACATAAACGCTAGCGTTTCTTCCACATGATTCTCATGAAAAAAAAACATACTAGCAATGATAATTGGGTCATCTAGAGCCGACACAGATTTACTAACCTTTTCGCCAGCACTCACTAGGATAGTCGTAACGTAAAAAAACAAATGAGTAACAAAGCAAAAAGGCAATACCTTGGCGATGTTCAATAAAAAAATGCAGTGGATAAAAACAAAGATATAAGAAAACACCGGTGCAAATAAGAGATAGTAAAATACATCATTAACATATGTCCCCATTGCGTCGTTGTATGCGCATCTATCCAGTTTCTAATATGAACGCGAATAGGTTTGCATTAACTCTGGCTACCCATCCAGAGGTTAGCAGCACTCAAAGCACATACTGCGACAATCGGATTGGTCGTAATTAAGGAGCGTGCAATCACCGCAATAGACGCCACTGCACCGGAAGCACTGTGTTTGGCATTGCAAACAAAGTGGTTTTTCACAATGGCTGCACCGCTGGACTTCCAGCAATCGGGTCGAGCGTTGGCGGCAGGTGGGACAATGGTAACGCATGGTCAACGGCGGAAGGCCCTTTTTACCCCGTGCAAACACTCGAACTGGGGGCTCCTCCTGGACTGACTTTGGTGGTTCACGAGCAAGTCGGGCTTGGCCTTGAAATAGCATCTCAATAGTTTTCTCTAAAGTTGTACCGTATTATAGAAAAACCGTGGATAATATTAGGGTTAGCCAACATTCTTGTTTTTACTAGCTACACAGTTTATCCTATATAGTATTATCTCGTTCTCAAAAATTAAAGCCCAAAGTTCCCCCTACAAAAATTAGACTCGTGCAAGGACTTGTCGGAATACATGACTATTTATGACTACGGTTTAGGTTATTCCACATGTCCGGTACTTACGTTTGAGACTTTTGGCTGCTGGTGTGTCGAGTACGCCGTTTAACCCCTTCCCACCATTATCGCGGAGGGATACCGTGCGAGCTACACGCGATCCCTCGAGGGAGGAATCCGCTTTACGTTTTAAGCTGGAACACGGCATAGACATGGCAATAAGGCCTTTAAAGGACAACGTCAAACTGCCTAGGGAAGAAAAGGGCGTAAAGTTATTCAACGAAATTAGTACTATAAATTACGTGACAAAACCTACATTCCTCTAAAGTGCTCTACTGCAGACCAAAAAGGCAGCATTAAAGTCAGGTTGGTCATAATGGGCTCGAGGAGTGTTTCAACGCTATACACACTGGACTAAGCTCCCCAGCTAAAAGCTACATACGCCTTTGGGAGGGAGAGGTTTCCACAGTTTACAACAACGCAACGGCTGGAAAAAGCCGATTTCAGTAAATAAATAATATCACTCACGTGTCTATTTTTTTTTTGCTGGGGGAAGCCCTTGACTATTTGGCCCAAAGGACGAATTGGGAAAGCAACGTTCGTTTCGTGATAGGCACCAGTAATATTTCCCTCCCTGTTAGCCTGTACCTTTTATAGCTTGGTTGACATTGATCTGGTCATGAGACATAATCAACCTTATCGTAATATCCACATTTATTTTCTGTTTACTTTTTATATAAAATAAGTTTCATTATCGACCAACGTGGCTCCAGCACTCACGATCGAAAGACATTCCACCGATTCGTCCATAAATTTAGGCAGCGGTTACTCCCTCCCCATTTCCTCTACCGTAGAACATGAATTTCCTACAACGTTCGTTTATTTGTGCGTCCCGCTTTCGGCAACGAGCCGCCCTACCACGAGGTCTGGAAGAGTTTTTTGAAAAGGGGGTCTCCCTCCCAAAAGAACAAGAGCCCACTGGCCGAGCCTGGCGTGCCAGCGAACTGCGTAATAAAAGCTTTGACGACTTACATAAGCTGTGGTATGTACTTCTCAAGGAACGCAATCTACTGTCCACCCAAATCGAAGAGGCCAAGCGTAGTCGGTTATACAACACTGCTTTCACCAACAAAGGGCGGATGCTCAAGTGCAAGAAATCTATGGCCCGTATAAAGACCATCCTTACGGAACGTTACTTGGCCCAGCAGGCGGCCCTCGAGGAGTCCAAAACACCCGAAGCTACTGAGAGTAACCCGTCCACCCCTTCCACCGAATCTAAAGTTTAACCGTGTACTGTCCCTCTCACCATTATTTTCATTTTCCATTCTGAGTGGGTAAACACATTGTCCTTTTTTTAGTATTACGCTTCTTACTTGCTGATACTGATTCTCCATACTTTTTTTTCAGATTTGCAACACTAATAAATCATGTTTGGAACACCATTCTATTGATACCATGTGGACTCATTACATTCCTTTGACAGTTTCATCGGGTAAATTGGGCCACTTTCACCCCAGTATCTTACCATTATAGGATACATGGTGGCTGAATAGTGTGGTTCTCGGCACATGGGTAGCCCTCCAGGGGAAAAAAGGCAAGTTCACTTGGGGCCACGAAACGTACCCGTAATACGGACTACCAAGGGCACTTTCTTGATTATTTTTTCAAAATACAGGTGACCAAGTCCGACGATTATTCCTACTACATCAGGGTTCGAACAAGGGTAGACTAACGCAAGTGTGGAGGTACCTGATCGGCCAAGGGTAAAGGCATATCTACCACAACTTTTATTTTCCTGTGGACAAAAGTCGGTCTCATTCAACAGATGATGACTATATAATGGAAACCCTACTAAAGCCCCTTACGATTATGTTCAATCAGTCCACAATGTGGCCATCTAGTGCCCTGGATTCCATAGTATTATTATTACGGTTGGTCTACAAAAGTAGGAAAGAAGACATTGTGGTTACACTATTCATGTGTGGACCGCAAATATACCTTAAAGAGTGAGGATGCACAGGGTAGATTTAGTTGAAAACTAGCATGTTTTCTAAATGTTACAATGAATCGACAGCGTTGGTGTTAGGCAATATCTAGTGGTGTACCATATCCAACCTATCGTTATTTTCTGCTAACAATACCCATCCACTCCGCTTGTCGAAAATTGATAAAGTCAGGTGCAGTGACGGGAAGTAGCCATCAATAGCGATGATGGACACTCGACCATAATGTCGTTTTGACCATCCCATCCACAGACCATTCTCCCCCGCTTTACTTTTGTATTTTTCTATCGGGGACAATCCCTGTACCATCGCATGCGACTCCCTTGACCAGTTTTACCAGAGGCTCACAATGTGGTTTAACACGCATTCCTTCGTTCAGCCTTATTTCCCACAGTAGACAAGCCTCACCGGTTAGTGAATCCCTTGGGTCCCAATCCTTACTTACCACCTGTTACTGATATTGGTCCCTGAATCCCAGGGTTTGCCAGTACTGATTCAGTGAGGTGCTGGGTTCAACCCATACGTGTCCTACTTCATTGTGTACCCAGCCCCTCTGTTATTGATGTCCACGTAGCTCATGGCGATTCAGTTTTCAAAACCACGGGGGTGGGAGGCGTTGTAGGAGCCCTTGGTCTACCCAACGGTAAGGTCAGGAGGTGGGCGGCTTTGGTCTCAGCGTGGATATTCGCGGTTTAGTAGGAATGCAAGGGTAGGAGTAGTCCATAGAGTGCACCATTCCCCTTTTTATTTTTTATTTTTGACACACTCATGCCAATCACCTGGGGAGTAGGCCCATGCGCACCATTCTGAAGTGAGTGAGCCAGCTTTTGAAAATACCGACATTGACCCAGAGGAAGCAATGGGGGAAAACTGGTACTTGTAAACTGGTTGTGGCGGCAGCATAGTTCTTCCGTCAGGCGCTATCCAAAGTGTTGCAGCCAGGCAATATATCCTAACAAAGGATGTTATCGGCCCACATCAGCCGGAATTTTGATCGTTTCTATTTATTTTTTATACGACACTTGTTTTTTTCTTTAGTTTTCTTTACCCATAGCATATTCTAAACTAGTCTATCTATCTCGGCACTAAATCTTGAGCTTGGTCATAACTTGTTTTCCGCTATCGTCGACAGCGCAGTAAACGTCAGCCAAGGGGATAGCGTCGGACGTATTAGTCGTTGGGAGATGGATTAATATGTTCATGGCGCCCCTCAGGCCCCTATAGCACAGTATGGGGCCTGTCATTGAAAATAGACCCTAATCCCACCAGGGAATATACACAGTCGTTGCCGCGGTCATTGAGAACTTTGTTCTGTCCTTTCCGGTTTGAGGGGGGCGATAGGTCATCGTCTGGTCGACATGGTGGTCAATAGATCTTTGCAGATAGGTGGCGCATCTATTATATCACGCAAATAGAGTTGATATCGTACCAGTAACTTTTTAGTATTGCTTAAAAGCAAGCACTAGGTTCGAGCAGTGCATCCGCTGGGTGGTGATATAGTAAACTGCATCGACGGAGTGCCTTAAGCAGAGCCATGTCTGAAAAAAATAAAGGGCAATGGTAGGGCACAGAATGGTTATGCATCATAGTTTATTCACAGTATCGCTCGTGTGGAGTTTACAGTAATGTGTACATCAAGAACCATGCGCATCGTGTGGCTTCATAAGGAATAGGTAATGCTCGAGTCAAACCCTTCACTTCTACTTGAAAAGTGCACAGGGCTGAATTGGTACGGGTAACATTGGTGGCGACAGCACTGAAAAATAACAACAACGCAGCTTGCACACCTCGATTTACAGAACTTTTAAATAGCATAGAATACGGCCACGGCCTGGTGAGGACTAGCTAAACCATGGGGCAGGTTGGCATGAGCTGCCAATTTGGGCCTAGTGGATGCGTAGAGGGCAAAGGAAGGTACTGCTGCCCATGTGTCCACTTGAACGCAAAAGGGCTAGAATTTCCCTTAAAGAGTAAGTAATTAATGCTACAATTGCCTTTTCCCACTTAATCGTTTACCTAGACCTGGTTTCCGTGAGTTAGGAGGTGCTTTGCCTTTTGCAATTTCTATTGGGGCTTATTGGTAACTGTCAATCTTTTACCATTCAGGGAAAAAAGCCATATGCGAGCTATCTGTAGTACTAGTTTTAGTGTGTAGCATTTAGTACTTTTCTTGCTCAGCGTTTGTAGGAGTTGAAAAAGAAATTAACGGGGACAATAACATTGAATAGAAAAAATAACTCGAGTAAGAACTAAAGGTGATGAGGGTCGCCAGTTCCTCCGTCGTCTATTCATTCAGTCAACGACATGGCCCCTTCCTCTCCTGGGAACATTATAAAAGTCGCGTTCCGCCCATCCCTCCGTTAACAACCAGTTCTTACGCTTTCTTATCTTAGCCACGTCCAAATTGGACATATTGGTTCGTTCCTGGTCAGTTAGACTATCTCCCACTGTCTACCTTAAATTTATGTTACATCTCTGTCCACACGTTCCTATATAGGCACCCTTTGTCACTGGTTACCACATGGTATAAAATTGTCCTTGAATAGTTTTGCTGGTTGGCCTATGTATTCACTGCTTTGTTAGTTCCCTTTTCTTGCTTTTATTGTTTGGGATTACTAGAAGCGTACTAGTGTGCCAGTGAATGTGCTTTGTCACACTCGAACCTATTTTTTAACACATGTCGATCGGACCACCCTGCTTTTTTAGCTTCGGTATTCTTTTGAAAACAAGCGTTCTTTTCCGTTAAATTGTTCGCTTTGGGTGGCGGTTACTGCCACCGTTGTTGATTCCTGCTAGTGTGCGTTGAAACTTTAGATTTTCGAGGTATTCCTTCCACCATCTAATTCGGTGGCACCTGGTATGGGAGGTCAAATTTTTACCTAACAAGCTTGCCTTTGTTTGCATGTCCCTCCTTGTAAACGTGTCATTATTTCCAGTAACTTTTACGTAAAGTTAACATCAGCAAAATTTCTAGATTGGCTACGCTGCTTCTAGCGTTTTGGTATTATTTTCTTCAGCAACTCAAGGTTAACCGTTATTGTTTCAGTGTCTGTAGTAGTTTAGGATAATTTTTCATAGTTTTGTTGTGACTCTGCCTTTTCCGTTCCTTAGTTGAGCCAGTGAGCGCACCCTAGCTAAACAAATATTTTAGCCTACCCTTTTAATACTCACCATAGTTCATACATTCCGCCATATGGTTGATGTACTGTAATTTTAGCACCATTTTTCTTGGATTTCCAATCGAAATATCCCCACAGTTATCTCTTGATAGTTTTCCCATCCCCATCACCAATATCGCCGGATAGCCGTTACCCCTACAAGTACCTTTGCTCAAGCCCTTCTAGGTTCCTTATACTACCTGAACAGCCGCCCGTGTGTACGTTTACCTAACAAGTCCCTACTGGCCTTTCTCAGGATGATGCTCTCACAGATTCGTAACATGCTCTGTGATGATACCCTAGGTTCCTACGAAGTAGCGGCCAAGCTCCCCCTAGTAGAAGATATGGACGAAAAATGGCCCGAAGATGTCGAAGAGGCCTTCTTGGAAGCGGTGGAATACCTCAAGAGCGTGGGTCGCAGAAAGTTTTCGATCAACGGAAAACTCTGCGGCCGCAACGAGTTGATCTCCCGGTACGTGTTCAAGAAAACCCAAAAATACCGGTCACGAAAACAGGTATCTTCGCATATTCAGGTGTGGAAGAATAGTAAGAAACCACCGTGCCGTGGGGGAAAGGGTGGTCCCATGGACAAGGTCAAGTTTACCTATTTTCAGAAGCTGCTCCAAGAAAATCACTCCGCCTCGTCTGAGCGCCGTTCGTTACCCAACTCGCCTTGTCAATCGTCGGCCATTCCGTCTACCGACCGTGCAATATGTGTAGGTTACCCTGACGTGACGGGGCCGTTGGAACACACGGAACCCTTGCTAATGGGCAATGAGTGGAACGTCTTTATGCAATCGTACCCTGCGGCCTTGGTCACTCCGGCTTCCTCTGTCACCGGAGGTCTCAGTACCCCTAGCTCACCGATCACGACAGTGTCCACCAACGACGGACAGGATAAGATGGTGGTTTGGCCAAATTACTTTGGGCTCTGTCAGGAAACCGACGTCTGTGGCCTTGGATCGGGAATTCAACAAACGATCGCCAAAATCCGGGAAATCCACGCCACACAATATCCCTCCTTACCCTTCACTTCCCTGTTCCCACATACCTTGGCAACTCTCGGGGAGCTGATCAGTTGCCAACCGTGTCCCGTAGCTCTCATGAGAATTGGACTGGATCTTAACCGTATAAACCATTCAAATATCTCCGACGCCTGCATTGTGGAATCTTCCGATAGCCGTCCATTGCAGTGCTCTACCCACATTATTTCCTGTGGTCGTCAACTCATGGCCAGATCCGAGGCCAAGGTAGCCGCACAGGTAAACGGCCAACACGTGTATCATTTTGATTTTGTTTCACAATTTATCGGCACGTACCTCCACAATACCAGGAATCTACCTAACCCACAGGCTGTTAATCTGTCGCTGAGTACCCTTTTCGTTTATCAGGTCTTTAGCGAACTCATGTCTGACCAGCCGTTGATGATTGCGTTGTACGAGTTTAGTGTTGGGTCGGGAATAGTGGAACCGTACTGGGTTTCCACTCAAGTGCCGTCGGCCGTGGTGCTAGGTAATGTATAGTATTCCAAGTGTATGTAGTATCAGAGTAAATTAAAATTGTATTCCAGTAAAGGTGGACGGCACAAAAATGCGTGTACGTTTCCTTATTTTTGTAGATTTTACTTGGAGATGTCTTGGCCTTATCGGCTAAATGTACACTGTCGGTGGTTTATCATGAAAGTCTGTTACCTTTTGCTGCTTATTCTACAAGTTGCACCACCACCCTTGTTATTCTGTAAAAAAAATCGAGTAGTTTTGGCCTAGACGTTTACAACAGCTAGTCATTAGATTCCATTTTCGCTTTGGATATAGTCTTCCGGGATCCAACGTGTACTGATTTCAATTACCCTGTAAGGCGGTGACAAGGGCATAATAATTTAAAAACCACATTTTTTTTTATTAAAAGCAGTATTTCCGAAGTGTCTTTCCGTATTTTATTTTTTCTGTTCAGGTAAAGCGATCTTGCCTTCACCCCCCCCCCCTCATAAAATCTTTACCATCCTGGAATACCAGAAATATTTGAAGGTTGCTATTTCTTTTTCTACAGAATAACAACGGGGGTTACGGGTGAACTATTCCAAAGAAAAAGTGGCTATACCTGGAAGGTGGAAATTTTACATCGTTATCAGAATACAATAATACACATGTACCAATGTCAGCGTGAGAATAGACCATCAAACCTGGTGCCATCCTGAAAGAAAAATAATAGCAGTAACGCGGGTTATTACAAAAGTACGAAAATTTTAGAGCCAGTGCAGTTATTGTTCACACAGTCTCCCTTTCCTCTCTCGGGTGATACCTCCCACAAGTTTTAAATTTTGGTGAACGGGTAGTCAGAGTCAGGTGCAATGCAGACGATGGTGTTGGTGGCGGTAAACTATGGCGGGGGTGGCATTTTAGGTAAGGGTTTGGTATAGGGCAAGCGAATGTCGACCAGTGATTGTGAATAGCGAGATGCAGACCAAGGGCCATCCGCATCATTTGTCCGCGGTTCATCTAAACTAGGCCGGGGACCATCGGAGCTCACCCGACTTGAGGGTACCAGTGAGCCTCTGGATGAAACCCCCGGTGGGTAAGGCCCATCCACAAACGGACGAGAGGGTGCTCTATAGCGCGGTAGAGCCCCGTTAGGTGATCTCTGGTAGCGTAGACTAGAAGGTAAGTTTGTAGGCACAGAGTCCACTCTGGGGCGAGAGCCCGATGTAGGTTCGGGTACTGTGAGACGGGAAGATTCTCCCGCTTCTCGGGATTGCCTTGCCACGTCCGTACTGGACAAGGGTGGTTCCTTACTGGTCGGGTTCCGGCAGAGCACAATGGTGTGGGTCACACTGGAAGAGCGCGGCCGAGAGCTATCTACTGCCGTTTGATCCTGAACTTTGTCAAGTAATGAGGGTCGTCGAGGCTGCTCCGTAGGAGTCGTCCGCAATACAGGGGGCAACGCCTTGGATTTACGAAGCTGGAGGGTCATACCTGTATCGGCCAAGGAAAACGGGGACATGCGAAATGTGGGAATATGGGCTGTGAGGTCGATTTGGAACAAGTCCATGATAAACCGGCGGGCGTAGAGGCGGAAATGGTTGGAGCCGATAAACTGCATAACCTGGTGACAAAATTTCATGGAGCGGAACAACTCTCCGTTCCGAGTTTTGGCCAGCATTAAGGATTTACTGGCCGAGTTCTGCAGCACGTTGTTACACAGGGCACCGATGGATTGCATCACATCGCTCTCCAACAATTCCTCGGTCGTGGTAGGTGGTGGTTCCGAAAGTATGTTTTTGGCGTCCGGATCACGCCAGTGGTCCACGGAGAGCGCCTTACCTAGGTCTCCTGGAACGAAAAAAGCTGGTCGCTGGTCATCGTTGGTATAAGTAGGGAGCCAACCGGCCTCGGTCAACAAGGTTTTTCCCAAGGCGGATGACGCAATAGCCCCCAGTACATAGATGCATAAACCCCGAAGGCTACACAGTTGAGTCATTTGGAATAAATGTAGGATACCAGTGATACCTCCTCGATCCTCCAACAAGCGTGCTCCTTCGTCTACACTACCAATGTGGCCCATGGCCCACAGCGCAGCCTTGATATGAAGTAGCTCCTGTGGATGGGGCCCATTATCAGTGTGAGTAATCGTGGTGACTTGTTCTACCATGAGATCTAAATAGTGATGATCTACCAAGATTTGGCGTCCCGCTAGTGTAAGGGCCAGCTGGCCAAAGAAGTGCATTGGAGCAAAGAAACCATGATTTTCCACGGCTTCACCCTGGGTGGCAGGATGTGATAGAAAAGGATCAGCCAACCGACGGGTAACGGCGTGGTCATAGTCGAATTCGTTCCCTGCCAGAAAGAGATCATCGCCGGTGTAGTACTCAGCCATGGCCACTTCCAACTGCGCGGCGTACTGAATATTTTCGTAATGGAACCAGTGTGCGGCCAGCTGTTCCACCAAACCCACCGAGTCGGCTTCCGATGCCCCCGATGAACGACCTAAGCTTTGCAAATATTGGAAACCTGAAGGCACGCCGACCAGCAACAACTTTAGTTGGTTCCACGCTTCGCGGAAGTGGTCAAAGTTGGGTCGTGCCGCGATTAAGGTTTCCAGATTCTGAGCATCTCTGCAGACCTCCAGTAAGGTATCCATGGCCAGCTTTTGTACTTCTGTCGAAGGATCGTAGACCTGTGCCAACAGTAGGGGGACACCCCACTGGCTAAAGTCTGGTACGGATTTGGCCAGGACTAACCCCAGGTAACGCGTCGCGAACAGCCTTACGCCGGTATTGGCGGTGGTTAGAATCTGGGAAAGCAGAATACGGGGGTGACCGTGGTCCTGGTAGTGCAGGTTAGTTACCAGGCGTTTGATCACCCCGTCCTGATTACGCAAATGAGCTAGCGCATAGAACAAGCTGTAAAAGGTAAAGTGTTCCATCACCTGCACTCCCTTGGGGTGTCGACTTAGCGTGCTTAGGAATTTAAAATAGCCAAAGGACAGAGTGGAGCGTAGGGTGTCCTCGTCAAATACATTGTCGGCTACAGCAGGGTCAGCCGCAGCAGAGATGAGACTATTCAAATGTTCACGTATGGCCGGTAAAAAGCCGTGATCCAGTAGAAACTGATGGCCGGGTGCCGAGGACACCAGGCATTCCAGTGTCATACATCCGGTACGGATGTACCTCCAGTTAGCTTTAGACGCAGCAATTTGGCGAAAGGGGCCTTTGTGGGGACAGTAAAAAGCAAGCAGGGTGTCGAAAAAAGTGGTGTGTTTGATGCTGTCTTCCAGACGTTGTGCATTAGAAAAGGGTCCCGAGAACAGTTCGTCGATGACGTCCCAGCTCCACGCGCTATATGATGTCTCCGTCAACACCCCGCTTTGGGCCACCAAGGTTTGACATTCCACCCCGTCGTATTGATTAACCAAGCGATCCCGGATGCCTTTGAATAGTTTCTGTCGGAAACGGGAGGGTATCGGAGTAGGGTTCACGGCTAAACTGGGAGTAGCGAGGGGTTTAGTTAGGTACTTTTCCAAGGCCAATAACACATCCGCCGCCAGGTGTCGTTTGGTCCCATTGGAAAAATTGAAGGCCGTAGGAAACAGAGAGGGTAACTCTTGTATTTTACGAATATAAGGGTAAGGTAGCGGCACGGCAAAGGTTTCCAGTAGATTGTAGATGAGATAAATGGCCAGCTTGGAAAGTTCCATATCCTTGTCCAAGGTCAGGGAGACCAAATTTTTGAGTAACCCCGCATCGATAAATAGCACCAGCAGCAAGGTCCGGTGGATGGCGGACAGATTCAGTTTCGAGGGGAGTAGATGCCGTTTCCCCGCCGTGTCGTGGTTTAACCACTCAAATTCACCCGCATAATCCTGGCGTTCCTTCGTTTCGGTAGGGGAAGGGTGTCCCTGTGAGATTCCAAACAAGCGGTAGAACATCCGGAGCACGACCAGTTGGATCGCCTGCGGGGTGTTGGCCAGAGCATCGGAAATCGCCCGCAGTGTTCGTCCTTCGTTAGCTAGGACATAGTGTAATCCCGACCACGAATTGAACACAATGGAGAGAAGCGCGATGGATAAGCGGGCTCGGTCCTCATGAACAGCCGTCCGACTATACGCTTCGTGAATTCCCCCCATAAGTGGTTCATAGTCCACACCCCAGGTGACAAAGCGGCGACTGTGGGGTTGATCGACCGTGTAAAGTAAAGTAGCAGTAATCGACCGACTGATATCCCAGGGGCCTTCGTTAGCTGCGGTAGTGAGGACACGTAATGCCCCCGCCCCGATGGTAAGTTCTGGGTAAGTCACTAGCAGTTCGCATAGTGTTACCAGGCACACATTGCGGAGTTTATCCTCGGTGCGTTCTGCCACTGCAATGAGCATCCGCACCAACCCTTCCCGTCGAAACAGCGCGCTATGGGTTATCAGATGCCTTAAAAATTTTAGGGCCTGTTCCCTTTCCCCCTGAACGCTGTCGTCGTGGGCCAGTGAGCGAATAATAGAAAATTCAAAATAGTCCGTGTCACTCAACGTGTCCCAGGGAATGGGAAGGTGTCGCATGATACGGTAGCTCTGGGCCCGGATACGCCAGGAAGGGTGGGCCAGACATTTCACCACTCGTCGGATGGTGTCCGGTCGCTGAAGTAGAGATTGTTGCCTTTTTTTCAATAAGCATTTGAGTAGGGTTTCTAGCGACATTAGCAGCCTCTGGTCGGTGATGTCGGAGAATTGTAGGTCAAAATGCAGCACAAAGTCCTGAATGTCGAATTCTTCCACGGGGGTATCTGGTTCGGAGAGAATAGGGCTGAGTACCGTGGGGTGTGGATTCTGCAGTCCCTGGTGGCTCTGCTGCCTTTCCATATTGGCCAGGCCTTCGATGTAGTCCACCTGCCACTGAAAGTTGGCAATGTTGCGAATGGAATCCTTGAGCTCTTTCTCCACTTGGATTTTGGAGGAAGGATCATGGTGTCTATTGGTCGCATACACCTGTAGCATGACCTGGGCAGCCCGTTTTATATTATTCTCAATTTCGATTTTCTGGATAGATGATACCAAAAAGTATATAAAATAATAAGGTATATGTCATGTACGGTGTTTCAAGAGCATACCAATACATCAATATTAGCTATTGTGGAATACATAATGCCACATCCCTCTTCACTTTTCCCCATTTTGGTAGGCCGATGCCAAGGTTGTGACCTAGGTTGTCCGGCATACCTCTGGACCAAGCACATAGGACGGTGGCCATACCCTTGCTTTCCTAGCACACGGGCCCCGTCTATGACGTGCGATGCAATGGTAACATTAGATAGTGTAGAATCGCACAAGAAAAAAACAAAAAAAATCACACTGTTGACCTAATTCCCAAGGAGTAAGCCACTCTCCTTGGTTTCTAGGGGCATTGTAGCCATGTTAGACCACTGGGTACATTACCTTTAATAGTTTCTCGGTGGTATGCTGTCGGGTGAGGGTAGGGGGGACAAGATTAGGATCCTTGGAGCCCTCCTCATTGGTCCAATGGACCTGGGAAGTTGGCTGCATCCTTGACGACGTGGAAAAATGGAAGTAGCTAGGTGTAGGACTATATCATGCCAAGCAACATGGAGCGCTGGATGCACAAGGGCTAGGTTACCAACCTCGCACCAAGGTACAATAACAATCGGCCGGTTAGGGTAGTAAACCACGTTGGGTTTCGGTTTCCGCAAAGTTGAAAAGCAGGAATAAAAAATATGCACAAGACCAAAATAAGGCAGTAACAGCCTGGGTAATATAATAGGGGTTAAGGAACTCCAAGCTACTTGTGAGATGAGCCAGTGCGAAATGAGTGGACTGCAAACGAGACTTAAATTCCGCGTCAGAATTATACTCCACCTGCAAGGGAACACCTGGGTATTTTTTTTCCAACTATATAAGACTTTCAAGCAAATCATCTTCACGGTAAAATCACATGATTATATTCGAAGAAAACTGGTCCCCATATCTTTCGTCAACTTCTTTTATGAATGGGGTGATGTGTATGGGAGTAAAGCTGTAGCGCATTCCAAAATCAGACAATGGTGAGGGTATATTAGTGTGTGATATTTACCCATGGTATAGGAAGAATCAACGCACTAAAAAGTCAAGTAACTGAGTTCGCTAAATCTTAAAATTTGCATGATCAAGTAGCATGAAACCAAACTCAAATTGATGTTCATTGTAACCAGACCTATTGGTAGCTCTAGTTGATCGTAAGAGTGCAAGTTGGATGAAATACACACAATATAAATGACATGAATCATGTATGCTTTGATTTAGTAATATGTACCTCAAGAAGACAACAACTGGGACTGCCAAAGGCCCAAGTAGATTTACAACGCAATTCACCAAAGTTTGTATTCCATACCTTTGAATCATGCACAATATGGAAAAAAAAACCGATTTTAAAATGGGAACTATTGTCCTGAGTAGAACATGCTTACACGAATACGGTGTTGATTCTTGAATGTATTACATTGACGATATATTTCAAATGAACCAACAAATACAAGAAATGAATACCAAACCAATTGCCAAGGCCTGGATGATAGGATATGT
>JANBPY010000193.1:0-14484 GCA_027577015.1 Dispira parvispora
GCACTGGCAGAGGACCACCGCCTATAAGATCCATCAAGCTCGGCTGGCGCCAAGTGGGTTGACGGCAAAGATATCCGAACCGGTAATGCGTGGGGCAACCCTTCGGGGTTATACGACACTGTGGAAACTCTGGTACTGTTCATCTCCGTACTATTACCAGGGAAATTCGTGCCGGTTACCGGATGTTCGTCAGTATTTGACCACGCACTAGGAAACACTCGTACAAAACTGTTTGTCGTTGAAAAATACGGAAAACAGGGTGTAAGGTTAAACTGGAACGTATTCTTGTACTGTTGGAATGATACATGTGATACGCCAGGCCCCACAGGAGTACCGCTGATTTGTACTTCAAGGCAACGGAAAGCATCCAATCCCTGGTCACTGGTGGAAGACGTCCCAACTAACGAATCGGCATTATTCTGAGGTAATTTTGGTCTGACCTTGAATACTAAACTATGGGAAGCACCGGCTGCCACGGCAATGTCTAGGTTGACTCGATTAGAATTTTTTATCGACGACGGTAACCCTGATGCGTTTTTGCTGGGCGGGGACGGAGTCGCAAGGTCCTCGATTACTAGATCATCACAGGACAAATCGACGCTTTGAATGCGGTAAGTTCGACCAGGACAAACTGACGCAATGGGGTTGTGGATATACAACGCCAGAAGCCGATGCAAGGGGGACCAAGTCTGGATGAACTCGGCGTGCACTTGCAGAGCCGGGAACAAGTGGAAAGAAATTGTGGACTGTTTGGATTGGATTTCTGGTAGGGAATACGGAATCGGGCTGCCGTTGGTTACCGCCATTGCCTCAGCTGGTGAATCATCGGCGATGCAGGATGGATTGGATAGCAAATAAGCGTCCGATAGGTTGGTGTCTTGGGTGAGGGGATATAAACCGTTGACCAGGCGCGCCAATACCCAGTCATTAGTTGGTGGAGCCAAAACCGAAGGCTGATTATCTAATGCTGAAGGGATATCGATGTCCCCGGTCCGACCAACGGCGTTGACGCTGACCTGCAAGTATCTGTGCATGGGTAGGTCGGGATTAGCCCAGATATGCAGCGGTACAGGTATTTCGTAGACCACAAATGGTTCAGCCACACACGTTTGTTGTACCACAAAGGAATGTGTCGATAGACTGGGATCGATAACAGTAGAATGCCATGTTACCATACGTTCTCCAGGTAGATTCTGCCCTAAAGTTGACCCTCTGGCAACCTCATCAGCACTCGCCAAAGCATCCAACTCTAATCGTGTGGCCACTGGATGCGATGACGTTCGCCGAATTCCTAGAGGATGTTCCCGATAACGATTTTTGGCAGTAGTCGTGGTAGCTGAACGGTCACCATTTTCTGCCACAAAAGGAGAAAGGTTGGTCAGCGATTTTTTCAGCTCTGGCTCATACGGCCCACAGGATGAAGCACGGGGTGGACTCTCAGATACCGGCGGTTGCACAGTACGATGTGCGGTGTGGTCCGGTGGAGAAGTAGGACCAGTTGGTTCCGGTACGCTCTCGATGCTATCATCAGGTTCAGCAGTGAGAGTGGGCGAAGGAATATAGTACGACCCGGGTGCATTATTTAGAAATGAGCTACCCCCAATGTCCACATAATAGGTAAGGGCTGCAAAAAACGCCACAACGTAGGATTCGGGCGAAACGTCGGCATTTAGAAATGGACCTGTTTCGTGACCATCCCAATCCAGCTGCCGTATAGCCTGGTCCCAGCCCTGTCGAAGTTGGCATTTGACAAACAGCTGCAATGGTTCACCTGAGGCATTATCAATGATTCAATACAAGAAAGGTTAGAACTATATAGGTACGCTGCGGTCTCTGATGCGCATTTCAAGTTGTCGGACTTTTTAGTGTATTCTGAAACTAACCCAACATTGTTCACCTCAGCTGGTTTGCTTGCCAATGCATGTAACTTGTCGGGTGAATGTTAGCGCCATTTCTATCCTCGGTTTAGCTGCCTTACCTGTATAAACGAGATTGGATGGTGGTAATGGTGTAGAAGTCGTTGTCTCAGCTAATTGGCCAGGTATGCTGCGATGGACGGTAATCAGACAGGCGTCCAGAAGTGCATGGAACACTGCTAGTGAGAGTGTTGGGCGGATTGGGGTGGTCATATTGGCTAGAGTGGTATGAGAGGGTTAGGGAAATGCAAATACGATGCGGAAGGTCTATAGGCCAAAGTGGAGGAAAGTAGCAACACCCCTTAAAATGACCATTTGAGAAAGGTGGCTTCATAATCGAAAAAGTGGAGCTAGGCCACACTGTACGTTTCTTTCTGCCACGCTACCCGTAATTGAGTTGTATCATGGGTGCTTTTTTCCACAGACTGACACTTTTTCGTAATAACCCGTGGCTCGGTTTAACACGGCTTGACACTATCTGATAGGTTTGCACATGGCATATTTGGTTACCGCTGTCCATACCTCAAAAGAGTTAACTTTACTGGATAAACAAAGTGTGCACATTTAGACCTCACTGCATTCCGTGCTTTCCTATAAATTTATCGCCAAATTGAAGTTTGGAGGTGAATTAGAACTGGTGTGCACAAAAATGACTTGAACCCCTACACTCGTCCTCGCACACTCTGCCGTGGTAAGCGACACGATTTTGCCCAAAACATTGCGCCAAATAGTACCGAGTGCAGACGACATATCACTCCAGTAGGCGATTGACGTTGACTGCTCAACCTAGTACTTTTTGATGGTCATTTTCGTTTGGGTATCAACCGTGTGTATTTAATCTTGCTTTCCATGTACTTTTTAAATGTGAAACACAGTCAAGGGATACACAGGGATCAACCTCACTCTTCCTCCCGTAACCACCACTATAACCATATACTTGCCCGCCCATGAGAAAGATGGGTTAGATTGGGCGATTCAACACCCAATACCGCTAGTTTTTTTTTCTTGTAAAAAAATAAGTCTGCACACATTGGTAGTATGAAGATTGCCTTGGTCGTCTGTAAATTCATTATTTTCCAAATGGTACTATGGTAATTCACCCAGCAGTAATAAATGGATATGATATAAAAATTATTATGTTATATTGCGAGCACCAACCAATGGATAATACAATGGCTATTAATATACAAGGAATCTTTAATACGGCACCATATTCTTTAACTTGACTTTCCTATACGCTCTTTCTGAATTTGGGAGGTCTCCGGTAAGAGGTGACCAGTGTACACTCATATTTTGACACTTGTTGAATTGGGCTAAACAAAGTCCATTAACAAAAATGTATTTAAACTATTAAACTGCTAACAAGGGGCACCTTCCATCCGGTTGCTTTACCTGTTTTAATGACTGTGCATTATGGTGGCAGTTAGCCACGTACGTATTAGCAATGTGTTGACCGGGTTATGATAGCAAGTATCAGGAGAGGATGACGCAGGTGCTGTAGTGAAGGTCTACATACGTCTCCTGACTCTATACTTAACATGCACGAATCAAGGGGAGGAAACAGGACCACCCTTACTTGCTCCATACATACATGATAAAAATAAAGCAGCATGTATAAAATAAACTGTCCACACATAAAGCAGCAGCAATAAAACTAGTAATTGTCATAACAGCCCAGTCAATGGTTTGACGGAATGGTTTTCTAGTACAGTAATTATCAATAGCCCAAAGGTTTTATGCGGGGTCTCTTGTCAGCTGGATGTAAATAAAAAAGCATTGCTACATTCTGATAAAAACAAATCCGGAGCACCTGCGTTATCATTTCCCCATCTCCAATTTTGTCAACCCCTATCACTTTCAATTACCGCTTGTAGCCACTGCGAGAGACTTAAGAGAGGAAATACTCGCACATGTGCTACTCTGTTTCTATTACAAGTTTCCCGATACCTTATTAAATGTCCGAGTTGGAGAAATTTAAATGGAAAAGCAAGAGTGTATCATAGTTCTGGAGCGGGGCTGAACCCGCTCATGCTATCATTAACCTCTTTCACTTGGTTTAGGAGAGCAAAAGGGTGTCAAAAACTACTAAAGTAGGCTTCTGCGTATACAAGTTTAGATGTGAATTCAAGTACAACTTTAAAAAATCGCTGAGCATCACCGATAGTGACTTTGTAACGAGCACGCTGGTATTCGTGTTTCGCGTGGCAGTAATACCCAGTGAATGGTGGAATCAGGCGTTAAAGTGCACTTTGGGCAATGTCATCGAGTTTCGCTGTGGAACTTAGTAATACGAGCAAAATTAAACGAGGGCATTCCTCGAATGGCGCAATAGATTCACCAAGGTTTACTTTGGGGATATCAAGGCGGTAGGTGTTGCTCCTCTTTGTTTGCTTCTGCTCTGCTCCTATTTTCTCTAAAAAGCAGGGAGATCGACACATGAGCATTCTTTGCTGGTGAATCATGGTAGCAGGTACCCCGCATTAATTAAATAAAGGGCTGTGAAGCTACCTGTGACGTAGAGAGGTGAGTGAGTTCCTAATAGGCGTTGCTAAAACCAGCCTTACAGACGCACTATGAGTTCATGGAACACCCTAACAACCCTCTAACGAGAAGGTTTAGACTAGATAATACCAGAGAGTATATAAAGTGCGTTTCAAAGTGCAATATGCGGTGGTGTGTACAGCATGGTCATTGGGAAATACAACGGTATCTATGAGATGAAAATACTAACGTATTTTGGCAAGCATGAAGTAGACAGCAGCAGTGAACGAATTTCAAGCCAGCAAGGCAAATGGATTCACCTTTCCGCTAGCTACAAGTGAATGATAAACAGTGGTGAGGGATAGACAGTCTACACAGTACCTTGCTCGATAATTCGTCTTTTTGGAGGAGCACCTATCCTCTCGCCGTTCTTTGTTGGCAAAAAAAAAAGTCTCGTTTTAGATTTGGTCCGTGGTGGCCTATCATTCTAGACGTGGGGAACAGCACTATGCTAACAAAGTGGGGAGAGTGCGATACACTATTAACATCCCCCCTCTCGGATGCGGTTACTGTGGTGGAAGCGCTGAGAAACGAACACCCCCTTTTTATTTATTTCATTGTAACGAAAATCAGTGGTGGACGAATTCGGAGTGCAGTGAATGGCTGGAGTGTCGCGTCTCACCCCTTTTCGCTGACTGTCAATGGCCCAGCACTTTCTCCGCTGGTGGACCAAAGGCGTCTGCATTACACCCGACCAGTAATCCCCGCGTGTCGCTCATTTAGGTGTACCAATCAATGGCGTTAATTAGGACAAAGACAGAGTTGAAGCAAACATCACAATCCCGTTGATATGTAGTTGGGCTTTTGGTCCCCGGTGCAATATTTATAGTGTGGGTCTCAACCTCTGTCTATATGCCCACTGCCTGTATGCGCTCCCTATGGTTGGATTGCCCTCCCCTATTATTTTATAACCGGCTCCTTGGATTGACAACCCCCTTTTTTTAATTCACTATTGTTATTTTTTTTTCCTTCTCACCCTTTTTGGTATTTCTTGTTTCTACCAGGTCCCGTCTCCGCCTTTTATGTCCATCATCCGTTAAAGCGCCCACCTTTATAATCTCACTGTTTTCCTTTTAACGTATTCATTTTTTGTTTTCTCTTGTGTTCCAGTCTAATTTTACTGCCTTTTTCGTTTTATTCTCACCTTCGAGTGCTCACTAGACTACGCGTCCTGCTTGTTTCGATTAATTTATCATTGGTAAGATATTCTTGTTAGTTATTTTATTTCAACAACTGCCATCAATTGTTCGAAAATCGCTGTATCGCTCACCAAGTCCTGATACAAGTCTTCATGGATTTTTCTTTTATATTAAAGCATTAATACATACAAGTCTATGGTTTTCGAAAGTCATAGCCGTATGGTGGATTTCAAGGCTCAAGTTGTTTTGTGGCAACCGCAGATTGCTAGGGCTTATTATTGATATTTCTGCATGGTCACCGGAAAATGTTTTGGTCTACTGCTCTAACTCTTGGCACTGTATTGCATTTGTTTTTTCCGCTTTGTTGGGTATTCTTTGTAGCTCGTGTGACGTTTACACTTTTAGCTTATCACGCGATACAATTTCCCGTTTCTTGAAGGTAGGTATAATGTTTAGCTCGTGTTACTTCAGGTTGTACATAGCTGGGGGCCCGATAGTAGTCACAGATAGGTATCAGCTGGCAGCAATCCCTTTCCCATGGGGTCGTGTGACCGCAGGGATAGAGAGTGGGAAAGGAGAAGTGATAGTAAGTGACTATATATGTAGTGTAGGGCCTGTTGGGAGGCAGGTGATGGCTGAGCAACAACAACAAACTGCAGGCTGAGGGGAACCGTACGTCTTTGTTCCCGCTTGGGTGTGGGTGACGTTCACTGTATTTCCACTTTGAATGGGGTCCGGTTCTTTTGGCCAATTGCTCTCGGTTTACCCGTGCATTGTAATATTTCTCCCGCTTCTGGTGTATGCTCGATTATACCATGGCGCTCTCTATTGATATTTACAGTTTCCCACACAATTGATTGGTAGACAGTGTTAGTTGTAGTTATTATTTTCTAATTCTCCAGTTTGAGTTTTGTGGTTTGTCGTTATTGCTCACTTTATCTCCTTCGTGACTGGTTTCTTCCGACAATTTTGACCGCTCGTTACCGCGTGTGCGCTTCTCAACACTTGCTTAGGTCGGAATTGGTGCAACATCACCTTAAAGGACCTTCTAACGCCGTTCACCTGCGGGATATTCACGTATTTAACTGTCTAAAGTTGTATATTGTAAGTACGTCAGACAAAGCCAAGCGCTTGTTATGATTTAAAATTCTGGTCACAGTGTGGATTAAGGGGCTCCAGTGAGGGGATGGAATATTTAGGGACTTGCTTTGTTGTCGTTTTTTTTCTCCCCTTAGACAGTAGTTCCCTTAGTAGTAGGAAGTGGCCCCTGGTCGACTACTAGAATGATACCTTGTCGAAGGATGAGTTTCCAGTGCTGACGCGGGTACCCCAGGAGGACAGCTAATTGGTCTTGGAGGTAACTCGGTGAGCCTGGGAACCGCATCCCGATTTTTCTTGCAGAGAAAGAGAAGGGCCCCATGACTTCAGCCGTGGCGTCAACCGAAATAGGGTAGAGTATATTAAGCCTTACCACCCAGCTTTTTATCACAGTTTAATCTATTTCGCAGCTTTGCGGTTCACCATTCTCAATTTTGGCCTAGTTTTTTTCTTGTCATTTATAGCTACTAACACCTTCAACCTCTTCCCTGTGCCTGGAATCCATTTTATCAAATTATCTTCTGGTTCTATAGTCACGGTAATAACAATGAGTGACACTAAAGTAGAAGCACCCGCTCCCGTTCCAATTGCGGAAACCAAGATTACTGAACATGACTCAGCTGTGAATGAGGAACCGGTAGCCAAGACCGCTGTCGATACTCCCGCTGAGCCCGTTACTACAGAAAAGACCCCGGCTGACGCCGAAGCCGCTCCTGCCACTCAGGAGGCTGCGAAACCTAAGGAAGTCGAAGAGGTTAAACAGGAAGAAGCACCTGCTGCCCAGGAGACCGATGAACAAACAAAGAGTGCCGAGGTAGAAGCCGAAGAGGAGGAAGAAGTCGAACCTGTCACTAGCGGCTTCCTGGCTCAACGCGGTCCTCGACCATTGCGTTTGTGGCAGAAGAGGTACTTTGCCTTTCGGGAGGAAGCCTACCCTCTTGCCGATTTGCATTTGGTATACAAGAAGAACACTAACCGTGGTCTGCAACTGATTCGTGCCGCTGAACGGTCGGCCTCGGGCAAGGCTCCAGAAACCTCCAAACAGGTCAATGACGTGTTCAACAATATTGCCAGCGCTACCGTGTCGGGTAAGGGTCTCCTATTCTATTACAAGAATGACAACGATAAGACACCGTTGGGTATTATTAATCTGCGCAATCTGGCCGAAGGTTCACCCGCTGCCGAGAAGAATATTCGTGCTCATGCTTTCTCGTTGAAGACCGAAACCCGTGATTATTACCTGGCTGCCGCCTCGGACAAGGAACTGAAGGCCTGGATTAAGGGCGTGGAACAGGAAATTGCCAAATTAGCCGAACAGGCTGATCCTAGCGAAGCGGAAGAATTCAAATCCACTCTGGAACAGCTTACCCAGGGTAAGGCCTTTGCTAAGGCTCCGGTATCTGCACCCGCTGCTGAAGAAGCCAAGGATGATGCTGAAGCCGGCGCTGCTCCCAAAACGGCAGCTGTGTCGGACAATGAGGTATTCTCTGGCTCAGAACCCGAACCCGAAGCCCCTGCCGAGACTAAGGATGTTGCTGAAACTACGCCCTCTGCTTCGAAGCGTAAGTCTTACTTTGCTGCCTTTGACAGCTTCTTCAAGGGTTTGAAGAACGAGCCCGTTCCCGCTAAAGCCGAAGACAAGGGCAAGACCCCTGCCGAGGAACCCGCCGCTGATGCCCCCAAGGACGCTGCCCCCGCTGAAGCCGCCCCGGAAGCGGCCACCGCCAAAGTTGATGATGCCGCGGAGGCCAAGGAGGCCACCGAGAAGTCTGCTGAGGAAGAATCCAAACCCGAAGCCAGCACCCCTGCCGGCCCCAGTGCGACGGAGAACGCTAAGCAAAAGGCCAAGGATATTGGTGCATTTATCAGTACCAAGATTTTCCCCAAGCGTACCCCCGAAGAATCTGGAAACAAGGAAGCTCAAGCCTCGGAGGCCGACGCTCCTGCGAAGAAGGATGCTGAGTCTACTCCCAAGGAGGTAGAAGAGGCAGCGGCTCCGGCTGAAACCACCGGTGACGTTGCTACTGCCCCCGAAGCCGCCAAGGAAGAAGCTGAAGCTGCGGCGGAAGAAACCACCCCTGCTCGTGCTACCTCTCCCATCCAGCGCACATTGACCAAGTTGCTCCGTCCTCTGCATTTGAATAAGGGACAAGAAGCCGCTGAAAAGCCTGCTGAAGACAAGGAGGAAGCTGACAAGCCCAAGGAAGTGGCAGCTGAAGATAAACCTGCTGAAGCCGAGACCGCTGTTGAGGGTGAGACTGCTACCGCTGAGGCTCGTGAAACCACTGAAGTGGCCGCAGAAGAAGAGAAGAAGGTCAACAGACCCACTAGCTTCCTGCGTCGTTTGGGTACCACCTTGAGCCGTAGCGGTCGTCCGTCCACCGCCGCCGAACCAACTGAGGCCAGCAAGGAAGAAGCCGCCGAGGCACCTAAGGAAGAGACTGAAGCCGCTGCCAAGGAGGAAGCCCAGCCCGAAGCGACCAAGGCCGACGAGGAGACCCCCGCTGATGATGCCTCCGAAACCCCCGAGGTTCAGTCACTCAAGTCTGGCTTCCTGCAGAAACAGAGTCAGTTTGTCAAGGGTTACGATCGCCGGTTCGTCACTCTTACTGACAGCGGTAAGCTGATGTACGGCAAGTCCGAAAAGGAACTCAAGAGCCACAAGTCGGTAAATGTAACCAAAACTACACAGGTGGTGAAGATTGACGATGGTAAACGCCCCTTTACCTTTGACATTATCACTCCCTCTCGTACCGTTCGTTTCGTGGCTGACTCTGTCGAGGAACGCACTTCTTGGGTAGATGCCTTGGCCGCTTACCAGGAAACCCTCCCTGATCCTGAACCAGAGGCCAAGGGTGACGACAAAGCTGCCGGTGATAAGGAAGCTGCTGCCGAAGAAGCCGCTGCCACCACTGAGGAAGCCCCGAAGCTCCCTGAGCCCATCAAGGCCGAGGATCTGACTCCCGAACAACCCGAGGTTGAAGCCCAACCCGCCAAGGCTGATGCCGCCCCCGCTGCCGAAGAGGCCGCTGCTCCCAAGGAGGAACCCGCTGCCCCTCAAGCCGAGGAAGGAAAGGCCAAGAAGGAAGAGGCCGCGCCCGCCAAGGAATAGACCCCAGGATTGCACTCGTGAGTTGCTTATCGGAGTGACGTTGGTTTCCTATTCACCATTGTCATCCGTCGCTCTTTTCGTTTTGCTGAGGCGTAATACCGAGGTTCGTTTAGCCAATCTGATGTTTTAATGATCAATATGTTTTGACTAGGGAGATCGTGTGATTCCTACTCGTTTCCCCCCTAGCTTGTAATGTGAAGTGTTTATAGTCGCTTCTGACTTTTTTGCGCCGTAATCCCTTCCCGGGTTTGGATTATTGAGAACCCATGGGCACACTCTTCCTTATGTTCGAACCTTGGTCATTCTGTACCGGTCGTGCAGTAAGTGAAGATTTGTGTGCATTCCATTTCATTATTTCGTTCTTCAACGGGTTCGCATAGGGTGTGACTGTTTTGGATCGTACTCCGTTTTTTTAATTCGCAATTATCGTTACATATTAATTGTTCCTTAATGGCCATTATTATTGTTGTCCTGAGTCGCTTTTTTGGGGTGTTCCATCTTATTTTCTACTTCCACCCATCAAGGCTGAATTCCTTGGCTTGTGTTCTCAACAGCCGAGGCCATTGTTTAGTTTATCAATTATACCTTGCCGAGGAGGTGCAATGTTCACGGTAAACAACCATCACATTATATGTTACTAGTCTGTTGTGCATTTCCTTTTTTTGCTTTTTATTACTTACGATTTGTTTTTACGAGGGCACAAGTTCCCTTTTAATCAGTCATCATCACCTATAAATTTTATATATCTCATAAATGTTTGGTTGTTGACAAGGTTTAGTATGGAATTCTCCAAGGACCTATTTTTGAATGGACCAGGTCAGGGGGAAGAAGGTTGGCGTTGTAGGGCATAGTACTTTATGGCATTGGGATTGCACAAGTTTGAATAGGATGTTGGGGGGGGGGTAACATGGCCTGGTTGGGTTACACAACCCAATACATTGCCACTTTGCAAAAGGCGAGTAAAAGTGAACGAGGAAGACATTGTGATACAACTTGCATGTGTGTGGGGGGCTCTTCCCATTCACCTCTCCAAAAGGAGGGGGATTGGAGCACAGCATGGTTAGGTGGTCCA
Source organism: Dispira parvispora (assembly GCA_027577015.1). Lineage (NCBI taxonomy): Eukaryota > Fungi > Kickxellomycota > Dimargaritomycetes > Dimargaritales > Dimargaritaceae > Dispira > Dispira parvispora. The sequence continues at coordinate 10,879 of JANBPY010000193.1, forward strand.
CTCTATCCCCAGAAGTTGACAAAATATAGCCGCGAGGAAGAAAGCCGTTGGGCTCTCCTTTGGGGAACATTTGACCCTATGCACAACCACGGGCCGAAGTGGCTGTGCTAGACGTGACTCTTTCTCCCATTTCTTTTTCCGAGTCTTTCGCTCTCTTGTAAGTTGTACGTGAGTTTTTCTTTTTTGGTTCTTGGCAACTAGAGCATTCTTATTGCATAGTCCTTTCTGTTCTTACGCTGTCCTTTGTAGCTAGAGTCCGCTGTTTTATTTACCAGTACTTATTTCCAACAACGCTGCTTTACTTGGCGTACTGTGCTATACTCAAACCAACAGATTATTTTCCTTACTTACTCCGCGTTATCCCCTTTAAATAGGCAACACTCTTCCTTTTTTTTTTAGTATAGACTCGACCATGTCCAACGAAACACTCATCAGTCCATCCACCCTTGAGCCTTCGGTGGCAACGGCTTCCGCCGACCTGGCCAACTTGGACCTTGACGATTCCCAAACGATACCGTCGGTTCTGATTGTCAATAGCTATTTTGAAGAGGTAACCGATAATATCCGGGAACGCCCCATGCCTTGGGAAGGGTACCAACGTGCATCGCTTATTACTGAGTCAGAGTTGGCACTCTTGCGCAACTATGGACCCCAACAAGGTGTCAATGACACTACCGAGGCCCGGCGTTACGTAGACTTGTTTCTAGGGCTTATGATGAAGTTGTCGCGTATGGACGCTTTGCAGTATATCCTGGTGGCCATGGGCGACGTGGTGAGCAAATACCCTAGTGTCATCGAACATCTTAAACAGTTGGCCGTGGAACATTCCCCTCTATCGCCAGTTACCGCCCTTTCGCGTTGTTTAAACAAGGAGGACAACTATTTGAATCTCAAGTCCGCTAAACTCACTACCGAGTTATTGAACGCTTCCTCGTCAGCCTTTGTAAACTCGTTTGATTATTCCGAGCTGTTGCTGTGGCTTAACCGCCAGCTCGTGTCCGACAATCCCAACGTGGTGGATGTGTCGGTTCAGATTCTCCAGGGTTTGCTCAAGTTGGAAAAGTTTCGCACTTCGTTTTACGCTAACCAACAGGCGATGCGTACGTTTATGAAGTTATTCCAAACGTACCGTCAGGGGAACCCACAAATGTTGTACCAGCTGACATTTTGCGTGTGGTTATTGTCCTTTGACCAATCCATCAGCGAGACGCTCAACAAACAGTACGATGTGATCGGATTATTAGTGGACATTGCCAAAACGGCCACCAAGGAGAAATTGGTACGGATTATTATGGCGACGTTCAAAAATATGCTGGTAGTGGCCCCCGAGGCCAATGTGGCGGCTATGTTAGTGGTCAAACTACTCAACTTTTGCGACAATTTGGCTTCGCGCAAGTGGACCGATGGGGATATCAAGGACGATATCGACTTTATCGTGGAGGAGCTGACGGAGCGTTTCCAAAAGATGACCACTTGGGACGAGTACGCTTCCGAACTTGTGTCGGGTCGGTTGGGCTGGACTCCTTCTCATACCTCGGAAGCCTTTTGGAAACTTCACGCTGCCAAATTGGCGGATAACAATGGACAATTGCTCTCACGACTACACGAGCTGTTGAATTCTTCAGATGATCCTACCATCCTGGCGGTGGCCGCCCACGATATCGGCCAATTTGCTAAACATTACAGCCAGGGGAAAAAGATGGTACAGGCGTGTGGTGCCAAGCAACGTATTATGGAATGTATGACCCACGAAAACCCTGATGTGAGATACCAGGCCTTGGTGGCAGTCCAAATCCTCATGTCGCATGCTTGGGAGCAGTAGAGTTTTTCTCTAGAGAACCTGCTGTATTACCAAGCAAATGATCTTGGACTTATAGATTCACGTCCAAAATGAACTGGCCCAACCACATGGCTGTATAGCGTTGTCATCCCGTATGAAATTCTTTTACTAATGCTTCGTTTTACCAACTTTTGATCTTTATACTATGCCGTTATCAGCTGGCTGTTTATTGCAGTTTTCCTGTTGTTCTTTTGTTGTTTTTATATAAACATTACCTATGTTTTCTGAAGTGTTTATCTTTTTTTTCGTACTAGTTAAAGTATCATTGGTGCATCCTTTATACTAATTGCATCAGCTTTATAAATTTTTTACCCATCCAAGAAATCTGGCAAAAATTAAGGATAATACCACCCTTCCACCTGGGATTAGGGTGTCTAGGTTGCGTTAAAGTTGGCATTGTTAGATCGAGACACCATATCGGCCCTATTCTTTTACGCTTGCACTGTGTGGTTTATCTTTATTGCTGGGTGGTTCATTACACGTTTTAAGCGGAAATATTTCACAGCCACGACAGGATTGTCAGAGTCCAAAAGGATATTATAAATTTTCTCCTAGTGACACTACTACGTCTTTCTGATGAGTGATTTAGCACTCCTTACGAAATAAATGACGACAGCAATGTTTATCCCCAACTTATTCTTAATGGTCTCAAGTGGCTACGATGGGTGATATGAAACTAGTGTGCCTGAACATTCCCTACCAGAATCACATCCTTACCGAGTTGCTTGGTAAGTGTGATATCCAGGGCCACAGCACTTGAAATGTTTTTACAATGATCTCCCGAAGGTCCCTGGTGGACGAGTATATCAGGGAGGGGAATAAATAACAAATTCCATTAGCGAAACGGTGCATTAGTGGAAGGTTGACTTTTGTAGACTCGGCCAGTCTAACAAAAATAGGAAGGTATTCGATCAGAAAATTTGAACAATCCACAGAAGTAAGGCTATAAAACCAAAATGCGATTTTTTCCAGGAAATTAACGGGATTCCCTATCCCTTACCATCAGTATATATAGGTACTTACCTGTATTGTTTTTGCTGGGGGTATATTTACTGTTACTCCATCCAGGCCTACCCAGCACGGGGCTACAGTGATGATACAACGTAGAGAGGGTAGATGTTGTTCGGACGATGGATCCTGTCGTACAGCACTCATAAACTGTAAGAAATGCTCAATTACTGTGGCTCCCCCTTCCACCATCAGGCTTTGGATGCCTTGGCGTCGTAGGCAAGCAAGAATATCGGCTACCTCGATGGTCGGTCGGGTAGAGCCCTGGGTTGACATGGTGAGATCCTCGGGCATCACAAACACGCGGGCTCCAGCATCCTCCAGTAACGCTTTACGTTCCATCGAGCACTGGGGACCGGTGATAACCCAAGGGGGCTTAACTCTAGGGTCGGTCAAAGGGCTAGTCAGTAACTTGCAACTCAGCGGCATTCGCAGTGTGGGATCAATGACCACCGGCTGGGGGTTTCTGAGGTTATAGTGTGGTCCGCACATGCGAGCGGTGAGACGTGGGTCATCGGAAATTACTGTACCAATACCTACTAGGATAGCGTCGTGTTGGGTGCGCAACTGGTGGGTCATGGCCATGGATTCGTGGCCGCTCAGACGTAACGGTTGACCCCGGGTACCAGCAATGCGTCCATCTAAACTTTGGGCAAAAGTGAGTGTGACGGAAGGCCAAGGTACGTCGAATACCACTCGGTCGTCATGTAGGGCTTGCTCTACCAAAGACTCAATGGTGGACCATGGTAGTGGTGGTG
>JANBPY010000194.1:0-14472 GCA_027577015.1 Dispira parvispora
TCGGTATTGAGAACTCGCTCGTGGAGAACAACGACTAGCAAGGAATAGTTGACCCCCTTTGGTCCTAAAAAGAAGAAAAAAAATCTTTGCAATCCTTGGATTTCGATATCCAATTTTACCATTAATATTACTCTTTAGTTATCATAATTTCAGAAGATTTAGTTTTTCCGCGTCCGCAGATTTGCTAAAGGTCTCGGGCATTACTTCTTTACCCTCGTTCTATTTATTAACGAAAACACCTAAAAGTAGTAAAGGACAGCATTCGCTCACTAATTGACGAGTGGTCAAACATCCAGTTCCATCTGTAGTCTCGCGGTGACTCTTGCTGTACTTTCCAAGCGTGGTGACAACTAATATCCCTCTACGATACTTGTAACGTGTCGACATCACCGCTGAGGATATCGGTGCGCAGGTTAGCCTAGTTCTGAATTGGCTTTTTTTACGTTAGTGGTACTTGTTAGCGATCTGTACATGTCGAGTTTCTTTTTCACCCCTACAGCTGGGCTCTGCCAAAAACTTGCAAGCGAGTAAGCCGTTGTGTTAAAACTTAGGGCCAATCCGCGTTTTTATTCTCATCCACACAAAGGGAAGGTGTCACAACCAGTCAAACTCTGTAAGCTTCCAAAGCAAGGTACTTTGTGAGCCTCAACCAACTTTTAGACCCTTATAATTACAAACAAACAAATCCATCTGGCGTGGTTCCACTTTAGTTTTTTTTTCGCGTTCTTTTCTGTTTTGTGTTTTTTTACTCCTTTCATTGTGTCCGACTGGTCACTGCCTATAATCATCTACAACACTCGATTGTTGATATTTTTATCCTTTTTTTCACTTTGCTGCTTTTTTGGTTGATTCTCCTGGTTTAGATTTCGTATATTTTTTAACACGAGGGAGAGGGTGTTTTTTACCGAAATTTCGCACATCTGGACCTAAAACGCTGCTCGACTTGTATATTCATATTTCACTCGGTTTTTTTCCGCGTTGTCCAGGCCGGGAAAAGAGTCACACTAGCGTGTTATATTATTTCCATCGACAGTGAGAATCTACGATTTCGCTGACTACATTGCTTCCTCGGGTCCAGTTTCATCATTTGGCCGTTCGCACTATACCTTTTGTCAGTGCTGTTTTTCAGATCCACGCAACCGTCCAATTGTTTGGTATAAACAACATCTCCGATACGAGACTTGTCGACTACTCATCAGTTACTGCAGGGCATCGCGTCGTTGTAAAGTCCAACCAACTTTACTTGGCGTAGTTCGAGTTACGCCGTGTCGAGATAGGTTACAGAGCTAATTACCATGAGTGTCAACTACAACTTTACGTATTCGCCTGCCCCGCTTCGGCGCGTGGACATGGTGCAATTTGGGATTTTATCACCCGAAGAAATCAAAGCTATGTCGGTGGCACTGATCGAACATCCCGAGATTATGGAGGAAGGTACCCAACAGCTGAAAATCGGTGGACTCTTGGATCCACGTCTGGGTACCATTGACCGCAACTTTAAGTGCCAAACTTGTAGCGAAAATATGACCGAGTGTCCTGGTCACTTTGGCCATATTGAGCTGGCGAAACCCGTCTACCACGTAGGGTTCATCGTTAAAGTGAAAAAGGTCCTCGAGTGCGTCTGCTACTACTGTTCCCGACTTAAAGTGGACATTGGTGATTTGCGGTTTGCCAAAGCCCGCCGTATTCGCGACCCCAAGAAACGTTTCAAGGAAGTACACGCCCTATGTGCCACTCGGCGTAAATGTGAGCCCTGTGAACCCACAGGCCAGACCAAAGAGGATACTACCATGGCCAATGCCTTTGCTAATGCGCAGTCAGAAATCCCAGAGTGTTGTGGGCAAACCTATCCACAGTACCGTAAAGAAGGACTGGAGCTCACCGCGGTACATAAGATCCCAAAGTCGGAGGACGGTGGTGATCGGGCGGGCGAAAGCCGAGTGAAGCTTTCCGCCGCGCAGGCGTTGCAAATTCTCAAGCGCATTTCGGATCGTGACCTGGTGGACATGGGTTTGTCCCCCGATTGGGCCCGTCCCGAGTGGATGATCATTTCCGTCCTTTCGGTCCCTCCACCGGCCGTCCGTCCCAGCATCCAGATGGACGGTACCAGTCGTGGGGAGGACGATTTGACCTACAAGTTAAGCGATATCATCAAGGCAAATCTGCGGTTACGCGAACGGGAGGCTGAGGGCGCTCCCCCTCATGTGATCGGAGATAATATCACCATCCTCCAGTATCACATCGCCACCTACATGAACAACGATATCTCAGGACTGCCCAAGGCGTTACAAAAATCAGGCCGTCCCGTCAAATCCATTAGGGCCCGACTCAAGGGTAAAGATGGTCGGTTACGGAACAATCTGATGGGCAAGCGGGTGGACTTTTCCGCCCGTACGGTGATTACCGGTGACCCAATCCTCTCAATCGATGAAGTAGGGGTCCCACGTAGTATCGCCCGCAATCTGACTTACCCCGAGTTGGTCACTCCTTACAATATTCATCAACTGCAGCAGTATGTGCGTAACGGTCCCAACCAGCACCCGGGTGCCAAGTATGTCATTCGGGACAACGGAGACCGTATTGATTTGCGGTACAACAAACTTGGCAACGAGATTCCCCTCCAATACGGATGGCGGGTAGAACGTCACCTAGTGGATGGAGATTTGGTGATCTTCAACCGGCAACCTTCCCTACATAAAATGTCGATGATGGGCCACAAAATCCGAGTGATGCCTTACTCGACCTTTCGATTGAATCTCTCCGTGACGTCACCCTACAACGCCGATTTCGACGGGGACGAAATGAATTTGCACGTACCTCAGTCCGAAGAAACCCGGGCCGAAATCCGTGAGATTTGCATGGTGCCCAAGAATATTATTTCGCCTCAGGGTAACAAACCAGTCATGGGTATCGTCCAGGATACCCTTTGTGCTGTTCGTAAACTCACAAGGCGGGACGCTTTTATCACCTACGATATGATGATGAACATATTGCTTTGGTTGCCGGACTGGGACGGTACTATTCCCCAGCCCTGCATCATGAAACCCAAACCATTGTGGTCGGGTAAGCAGGTGTTTAGTTTGGTGATTCCGTCCGGGATCAACTGTACCCGCTACCACTCCACTCATCCCGATAACGAGAATACCGATATCTCCCCTGGGGACACCAAGGTTATTATCGAAGATGGGATGCTGCTGGCGGGTATTGTGTGCAAAAAAACTGTGGGGGCCTCCGAAGGTGGGTTGATCCACATTATTATGCTAGAGCGCGGATCCGAAGTGTGCAAATGGTTTTTCAACAGTGTCCAACAGTTGGTCAACTACTGGTTCCTCCACAATGGGTTTAGCATCGGTATCGGAGATACCATTGCTGACCCACGGACCGCCAAAACTATTACCGATACCATCAACACCGCCAAGCAGCACGTCGATGAAATTATTGTCACTGCCCAACGAGACCAGTTATCTCTCTTGGCAGGTATGGGTGTCTGGGAGTCGTTCGAAACCAAGGTCAACCAGACATTAAATCGGGCTCGTGACGACGCTGGTAAACAGGCCCAAATGAGCTTAAAGGAAGACAACAACGTCCGTCAGATGGTGGTGTCAGGGTCCAAGGGTAGTTATATTAATGTGTCCCAGATGACGGCCTGTGTAGGTCAACAGAATGTGGAAGGGAAGCGTATTCCTTTTGGATTTAGAAACCGGACACTGCCACATTTTGCCAAGGACGATTACGGACCAGAAAGTCGTGGGTTTGTGGAAAATTCCTATTTGCGGGGGCTCACCCCTCAAGAATTTTTCTTCCACGCTATGGGTGGTCGAGAAGGGTTGATCGATACCGCTGTCAAGACCGCCGAAACTGGGTACATCCAACGGCGGTTGATCAAGGCCCTGGAGGACTGCATGGTCCACTACGACGGGACGGTCCGTAACTCTTTGGGACAGGTGTTGCAATTTTGTTACGGCGAGGATGGTATGGACGCCTGTCACATTGAACGGCAAAATGTCAAGTTGATCGATATGAATGACGACAAATTCCAGTCGATGTATCGCGTGGACGTGATGGACCGATCGAATGGTCTACATTTCAAACCGGGCACTTTGGAATTTTCAGTGCTCAAAGACATGGAAGGAGACGACAGTACCCAGGGCATTCTGGACGAGGAGTACCGTCAACTAGCGCAGGACCGCCGGGAAATGCGGGAATTTCTTTGTTACAAGGACATCCTGAACAATAATACTAGTAAGCCTTTACCAGTTAACATCGGTCGCTTGGTGAAGAACGCCCAGCAGATCTTCCGTATCGATACCCGTCGGCCCAGCGACCTGCATCCGTTGCGTATTGTAGAAAGTGTGCGGGATGTTTGTCAAAAATTGTTGGTGGTGCGCGGTGATGACAAATTGAGCCAGGAGGCTCAAGAGAACGCCACCACGCTGCTGCAGGTTGTCATTCGGTCTGCTTTGGCCACCCGTAGAGTGATTGAGGAATACCATCTCAACACCCAAGCCTTTGCGTGGGTATTGGGAGAAATTACCTCCCGGTTCGCTCTAGCCCAGATAGATCCCGGGGAAATGGTGGGTACTTTAGCCGCCCAGTCCATTGGGGAACCGGCCACCCAAATGACGCTCAACACCTTCCATTACGCTGGTGTGTCGAGCAAAAATGTGACGCTGGGTGTGCCCCGTTTGAAAGAAATTATCAACGTGGCCGAAAATATCAAGACCCCCTCCGTGACAGTGTACCTGGACCAGGAGTACTCACGCAATATGGACTTGGCCAAGGAGGTCAAGAGTATTATCCAATATACGACGCTGAAAAACATTACTAATCAATCGGAAATTCACTACGATCCGGATTTGGAAACCACCGTGATCCCCCAGGATCAGAACATCGTGGACGCTTACGCTATCGAAGCCGCCGATAAGAATATCGACCCCAACAGTGCTTCCCCTTGGGTGCTCCGGTTGGTCCTCAACCGTACTGCGTTCCTGGATAAGAATATAACTATGGATTCTATCCGGGAGACTATTGACGAGCATTTCGCAAACAGTGGCGTGTTGGTACTGGTCAGTGACGACAACGACGATGAACTGGTGATTCGATGCCGTATCATATATGATCAGCCCTACATGTCGCAACAGAAAGACATGTCCGACCATGAGGAAATGTCAGAGGACGAATTTCTAATGTCTGTTGAGGAAAACATGCTGAGCAAAATTAGTTTGTGTGGGATTGAAGGCATCGAACAGGTGTTCCTTGCCAATCGGAAACAGGCTGTTGCCCATCCGATCGGTGGTCCTGAAGGTGGAAAAATCGAATCCCGCGAAGATTGGGTGTTGGAAACTAGTGGTTCCAACTTGATGCAGGTGATGGCCCAGGACCATGTGGACACCACCCGTACGGTGGCCAATAACAGCATTGAAATCATGCAGGTATTGGGTATCGAAGCTGCGCGGGAATCCATCCTCAACGAAATGCGCAATGTATTAGATCACTACGGTTCTTACATCAACTATCGTCACTTGTCCATGCTAGTGGACGTTATGACAGCCCGTGGTCACTTGGTGGCCATTACCCGGCACGGTATTAATCGGGCGGAGACGGGGGCATTAATGCGATGCTCCTTTGAAGAAACCGTGGAAATTTTGATGGAAGCTGCCGCTAGCGGTGAATTGGACGACTGCCGTGGCGTGACGGAGAATGTACTCCTGGGTCAGGTGGCCCCGTTGGGCACAGGTTATTTTGACGTGTTGTTGGATACGGACATGTTGGCCGAGGCCCGTCCTATTGCCCGACTTACTGAAGGGGAAGGCTATGGTGCGGGTTATGGGGCCATGTCCCCTATGAGCAGTGGGGCATTGTCGCCACAGGCTACCCCGTACGATAGTCGCTCGCCGCAGCATTTGGATATGAGTCGGCCTGGATCCCCAGGGTCCATGGACGCCATGTTCTCCCCGATGGTGGAGTCAGGTATGGGCTCGCCTGGGTGGTCGGGTGGGCTTTCACCCTTTTCACCTGGTTCTATCGGTGGTGGACTTTCCCCAGGGTATTCCCCTGCCGCGGCCAGTCCTGGGTATTCGCCTACCACTCCTGGTTATAGTCCTACCTCTCCAGGCTACTCACCGACCTCCCCGCAGTACTCGCCAACTTCGCCCAGTTACTCGCCTACGTCTCCTGGGTACAAGGCCACGTCCCCTGCCTATTCTCCTACTTCACCCAGCTATTCCCCTACTTCCCCTTCGTACTCCCCCACTTCGCCTAGCTACTCGCCGACGTCACCTAGTTACTCTCCGACCTCGCCTAGCTATTCCCCTACTTCCCCTTCCTACTCCCCGACTTCCCCCAGTTACTCACCTACTTCTCCCTCGTATTCCCCGACGTCGCCGAGCTATTCCCCCACTTCGCCTAGCTATTCCCCGACGTCTCCTTCGTATTCTCCTACTTCTCCGAGTTACTCGCCTACCTCCCCGAGCTACTCCCCCACTTCTCCTATGTATTCCCCGACTTCACCATCTTACTCCCCGACGTCGCCGGCTTACTCCCCCAGCTCCCCATCCTATTCTCCGACCTCCCCTAGTTATTCCAATATGGGACCAGGCGGTGGTGACGGGGCACCGGGCTATTCCCCTACTTCGCCAGGCTATTCTCCCATGTCCCCTAGTTATTCACCATCCGCTGGTGCTTCTTATACTGGTGCCAATGGTAGTGGTAATCCTAGCTATTCACCGTACGATCCCTCCACTAGCCATGGTGGTAGTAAGAATAACGGACAGCAATAAAACGCTGGCCTGTAATGGGTGCTCCGCACTCGAATCTATTGGTGGTTGTGCAGAGATGCCTAGGCATTTTTTTTCTGGAAAAGTAGAGTTGAACTCAGGAGGATGGATGGTTTCTTGTTTTTTTTTTATTTCATAGGTAACCTATTATCGATGTGAAATGTGATATTTTTAAGACATGCACGAGGCTAATGTGGCATTTGGCAGCAATGAGTTAATGTTAAGGGGTGTTTGTTTTATTATTGAAATGCAAATTTGGAAAGTGTGTTTTGCAAACCGAATGATAAGCAATAATTATTATGAGCGGTTTCTCTTTCTGATTTATACAGGCAATGATTCCCCCAAGTGGGGATTTACTTATTTTTTGGGTTTATTGTGTGCCAATGAAAGTGGGATACAGTACTTAAATCATTGTATAGCCATTTATTATGTAAATGGTGTTGACCCTTTGGCCTGCACAGTAATGTTTTAGTGCATTATCTGGTCCACCAATTCAGCAATACACACCACCGTTCATAGTAGTTCGCGAATTCATTCTGGACATTAGCAACTACACAAAATAAAAAATATGCTCACTTTCCATCTTTCACGTTAATATACCACCACATAGAGCAATCCCTATCCGTTGCAAGTCAAACTTGTAATAAACCAAACAAACGAATACCAGTCGAATTATGCAAAGTTTCGATTAACCAATGTGGGTCATCTTCTTCTGAGCGTCAAAGTCCACTTTGGAAACCTTGTGGATGATAATATCCAACTGGGTATCGGCATTCAGCTCCGCCATGGACTGTTCGCTGTGCACTGTGGGGAAACGACCACAGCCACAGGTGCATGTACATCCGGGACAACCACAGGGACACGGTTTACGTCCGGTTAGACCGCCGCCTAGTCCGAACCCTAGGCCATCGTCACGTTTTTCGACCAGCTGGGACGTTTGGTCTGACGGCACAGCCGTATCTGACCCAACATCATCATTCTCTTCTGAGGGTTCAACTGATCCACTCTTGTCGTCAGTGTCGCCTGATCCGTCTCCACTTTCTTCGTCGTTACCATCAACACCGTTATCCATGTCATCGCCAGTATCCATTGTCTCGGGAACGACGTTATCGTCAGCGTCGCTGGAACCGTCGTCGTTCCCTTCGTCATCACCAGCATCCATTACCCCAGGAACGGCGTTGTTGTTGGGAGCGCCCGAATTCGTCAAAAATGAATCGGCTGCAATAGGGTCCCGGGGTTCATTCAACCCACCGTTCCGTCGGACGGGAAAAATCCCAACGGGGTCATCGTTACGGCGAGAGATATCAGGAAAGTGAACCTCACGGCCCACCAGTGGTGTTTCAAACGCACGACGGGGTAATTGCTGTTGCGCTTTTGTGTCGGGGTTACAGCCATGGGCAGTCAATAGCCACAAGACTTGCCAGCCTAGTGCCCAGATGGCGATACCTACAGGGCCTGAAAACAATTGCATGGTAGTACTTTCCGTTTCGATGTAAAGGAAGGTAGGAGAACGTCAGGTAGTGCAATGGGCGTGGTTTAACCCGTTGATATTGATAAAACGTAGTAGCGCGTAGGATTTATAGCTATCAAGCAATCGATAACTAGCACCAGATGTAAACTAATGAGATGTACTACATTTTCCTCCCCTGGAACATTCTGAGCCCTTATATACCAAAATGAACTGCGCTTAAGTTACCAACGCGGATACAGGTATCCGTTTCCAACGGGATTTGGGATGACTTTCACTAGAACAAACGTCTAATCTTTGATAACTGAATTTCAACATTGTATATTTATCATGGAGAATCAGTAACGTAAATTTAATCAACAAATAATGGGCCACAGCTGGCTGGGGACACCATTCCAAACGAAATAAAGGTGCTGTTAAAAGTACTTGCATAGCAAAGCTAGTTCAGAAGATCGAATAGATTCCGCTGTCTACGGAAGGGACGAAAAACGATAATACGGTACTACAAGGAAATAAGGCTTGGTAAATAGAAAGGTGAATCACCGCACGCCAAGGGCACCTCAACGTTCCTCGGACTCAATTCGGCTACTGTACCATGCCCCCAGCATTGGTTGAAGGTGCTGACGGGTTAGTGAATTTCCGGTGGATCGGCTTATGAAAGTGATGGGATACATACGTCAAAGGTGTACTCCTATCAAAGGTTGCCCACCGCAGTGCGAATAATACATAAAAGATGGTCAGGATGGTCAACACACCGGCATACATGACCCTCTGGCTACGGATCATTTGCCATTTTATCGCCCAATAGTCCATCGTTTTCGGTAAATTAAACAAAGCTTTGACGACTTTGCCTGCTGGATGGTATATCACGAGAGATAACGAATACTATCCCTCCCACGGTTGATGCAGGTCTGTAATGAGAGGTAAAGTAGATGATGGTGAAGGGTGGAAATCCAACGTCGAACGGTGAAATCCAACTTACTAATCACAGTAGTGTATTGCTTGGATAGTAGTTAAGCATGAACTCGCCATTAATTACAGTATATCATCAGCCTGTACAACTCTTCATACTAGTGACCGTGAAAAAAGTAAAGGAAAAAAAAATACAACATCAGCCAGTCGGGAAAATTGTTGACCTGTATGAAACTAAATAACACCGTGTTGAATCAGCGTGTACTGTCACTATTAATGACGTCAGAGCAGGTCCTAACCATTTCAAAATCGATCAACTAGAAATGGTTTCATTGGCCTGATGTGACTGTCCAGGTTTCAGAATGACCCGTAGTTTATACAGCCGCCGCTGAAACCAGTAATAGAAGGAGGAGGGGAACGGCCCCATCAATCCAGTGGTGCAAAGGCAGCTGCGGCTGAGGCTGGGTATGCTTTCTTACCGTGTACGAATGGGAGGACGCGGTGTAGGATCGAGAGTATAAGTTAAGCGGTGGCGCCATCACCGTATATATAGCGTACGGCCTGACCCTTGAGCGTTGACTTTTTGCCTCGTTTTATGCTGTATTTTGCACTCTTATTACTTGATAAACATTGCCAGACATTTCACTAATTTTTCTTGGCTCGAATACCAATTTAACCCCGGTTTACTCACCATGTTTAGCGCATCCCGTGCATTTCTTCGATTGCGTTCGAGGCCCGTTTTCATACCTGGGCGTAACGTAGGACTTCCGATGATCATTCTTACCGTCTTGGCTGGGGCTTCTTTTCAAGCGGTAAACAAATTCTTGCAAAAGAAGGACAGCCCCGGTAGTCGTACCCGCACCGACTAACCTTTCTATTATTTCTCGATTGCTGTCGACATATCGTATTCTTTCCATGTCGTGAGGGGATTTGTGTTTCCATAAATTACTGTATCCGTCTAAACCAACTGGAATTTGAAGATGTCACTAGTGGCTGTAAAGAGTGGGAAGGGATCCAGTTCTCTTAATTAGTGTTTTATAGCACTTTGATCGCTTCCATTGCTGCCGCAGCCCCGTGTTTATTTTCCGAGGTTACACTGTGGGTGCGTCATGTGCTTGGTCCGCTGAAGCGTCACGCTGCGTTCAAGTAATAACAACAGTAACCGGTCTCTCACTCACCCCAGACATCTACACTTGTTAATGAGTGTTGCTGAGGACTTAGTGGCAGTAACTCGCCTCCTTACCAACTCATTGTGCGTGAGTGTGTTGCCCTTTCTACCAAGATTTCCCATTGTTCCACGCGTTTTGGTTTGCTACTGCAGATGAAACCCAGCCGTTGTGTGGTAAAAAAATAAAAATTGCGTTGTTCATTTTCTTTAGCACTGTGTTGTATGTTGTTCTTTTTTTAAAAAAAGACCTTTATTATTTGTGTGGTGTCCAGCCGCGATGCAGTTGAACTATAATCCAGTGTTTGTTGAACGGTTGGTTTTTCTACTGCTCTCCTTTGTATTCTAACTAAATTCTTGCTAGCTTTATTGTCAAGTTCTACTGTGCAAGACCCCACTTTGTTATCCCAAGCAAACGGACAACGAACATAGATCTAGTGAAACTCTGGATCTAGCAATCAAGACTACACGAATTCGGGTTGCTTTGTTCTTATAAGAGTTTCGCCATTGCCCTCTGTGACTTCCTGTTGCAATACGCGGGAAATATAAGGCCTCGTACCGGACTATTCTTTGGCGAACGCTGTTTTTGTTTCTTCACCATTAATGACAGGTAGCCATGGCCATCTCCGTTATTTGGAACCACCGGCGATACTTGTTTTACCTAAGCGAGGCCCAATTGGCCAGCCAGACGTTGGGCGATTTTAAGCAACGCTGCAGTGAGCTCACGCGACTTCCCAAGGGCGCCATCAAACTCGTGTTTTGCGGTGGGGTATTGAAGGATGACAGTGTGCCCCTAGTCACTTATGGTATTGAACCTACGGCCAAGTTACTGTTATTGGCCAACATGCCCGAGCCCGAAGTCGAAGTTGACGCAGTGGTGGTAAGTACTACCCCACCGTCGCCACAACCTAGTTTACCCCCAGTCGATTATGACCTGCCTCCTCACCCTTCCGTACCTCATACGCAGCATGTACCCGTGGTTTCGTCCATTATTAATGTCCCTGTACTACAGGATGATGATTTATCTGCGGCCCATCCGCCCTTTCCCCCGTTCGCCTCCTCTCCCAATGCAGGCGGTGGCATGAGCTCAGGCCGGCCAAACTTTGACCAGCCTGGTGGGTTTACTTCACATGACAGGAACTACTTTGGTCCTATGCAGGTACCGGTTGATGTATACCCATCGTCAGCAGGGTTTGACACTATGCCGATGCCCACTCCAGCTTCGAGTATGAACACCAACCCGTTTATTAATCCTGAACCCGCGGTTGACCATCATGACACCCATCCCATGCCGATGCCGATGCCGAGTGTTCCGGTTGCCAGTAACATTCCTTCCAATACCAACTCCAGTTACTCTGCGGCATTCGCCCACCCATTGGCTACTAACGGAGGCGGGGGTTTCTTTGGTATGGAAAATACACATCCGTCGGCCCCTAATGTTGGGGTAGGTACTAGTAACTCTATCAACCAGTCGATCGATAGTATTTCTGACGGACTCCAGTCAACATCGTTATCAGCATCAACCAATCCTTTCCGTAACTCACCACAGTGGACTCCTGCTTCGTCAGCAACCCCTGTCCCGGTTATTTCTAATGTCGTGCCTGAGGTCACCAATACTAATGCGACAACGACAATCACTTCGGTTCCGGTTGCAACGGAAGCAACACCGGACACCACTGTTCCCCCCAATGCTCCACCGGCCATTGCCTACATGACGGACAAGCTGACATCCACTAATCCGGAAGAACAGCAACTCATTGATAAACTTTACCGCAATTACGACGAGGCTGTCAAACTGTTCCTTGAACCCACCGAAGAATACGAGCGGGACGTAGACGATTTTGTCACCCAGTTTATTCTCAATTTCCATGCGCCGCCCAGCGACGAAGCCTTGCATAAATTGCGCAGGCAGGAGCGGGGGAAATTGGACAAGTCGTACAATGTATTAGATCACATGTTTATCAAGCATATGATGGGCCTGGACGAACTAACCATTCCGCGTGATTTTGAAAATGCCCGAGCGTTACGCAAGCGGATTATTAACTATGTAGAATCTATGGCGGTTCGGTGCGAAGGGGTAAAGAGACGACTTACTAATGCGGAATCACAAGGGACTAGCTAGTCTTGCCGCAAAGAATTAACATCGGATGTTTTCTAGTGCGTTGCTTGTATATGTATGGTGGGGGGTTGGGTTAGTGGCTTACTTTATCGGAACTTACCACTACTGCTTGATCCTTGATGGAATGTGTGAATCATGTAACTGATACTTTAACATTTTTATACGTGTAAATATTAGCATGGGTGTTTCTACATACTATAACTCTTTTTGGTATAGCCATGCCAAGATTTCCATTTACACACTTGATGATGTAAGTTGGGATGTGACATTTTGCTATGATTATGTTTTTCTTTCACTTACACTCTACCATGTCGCTTATTATTGTCACACTGCTTATAACCGGATGTACTTGAATCCCCAGTTTTATCCCGGATACTCTTTTACCGGGGATTTTCTTTTAAAAGTTTACACTGTGCATGTAAAGCTTATATCATTTGACGTATAATAAAAATACCACTTGTTCAAAGTTCAAACCATGTTTATCAAAGCTGACAGATACTTTGCAGCAGTGCAAACATGACTACTGCTAGGGCCGTTGTATGTATAAAGGAGGGGTAATGTATATCGAAATGCAATGCAAAGCAGACGTTCTCAGTGGCTCTCCTCAAAGGTCAATCCCAGTCTGGAGAACGAACCAGCAGCGGTTATAATTCCTTGGCTTGCGGAAAGGGTCATTATCAGTAGTTTTTCAGTCTCCGCAATTAAGGCGATCGGTGTGATTACAGAAAGGAAAATGGCGTTGATTGACTGGCCAGGGAAAGAGAGAGTGGAGGCTGGTCTCGCATCAATACTACTTTTGGTCGCTTCTTTTGGCCAAAGTTTCCTTCGATTATGCCTTTCAAGTCGTAATAGTGCAAGGAACAACATAAGTTTATTTAAAGTGTTCCAGCTTTGTTTATGCCAACTATAAAGTTATTATTTATTTTACTTATATTTTGAACAAGCCTTTTACAAACACACTAGAACTCGCACCCCAACCCTTTTCCAATAGTATTAGCATTCCCCTGAGTAGCTTGATAGTTGTAAAAATTTTTATAGTCGCTGCTATCCCATAGTCGTTAACAAGCCAAAACGGTGCGAGTCATCACTTTTTCGGACTCGGCAGCGTTGGCATTCGCACTTACCATAACCCCAACTAGTTAACTCGGAGGGGTCTTTTCTTTTTCCCTTTGGACTTGTCACTGCTCATCTCGGCCCTGCCCTTGGCTTTGTCACAACTTTCCTTAAGCGTGGGTGACCAAGTTCTCGGTGAGACTACAAACGTTAATATGGCGGGTCAGTTCTCCATAGCCGACTTGACCCAGGCTGATGCGGGGAAGCTCGAAGAGTTCTTGCACAAGGTAAGTGGACTTTTTTTTTGGTAACGCTCGTTTTTTGTCGTCGACTAGTACAAAGAAGTGAAGTGAATGGAAAGGAAGCGGACTTTTTTGGGGAAAAGGACGGAATGGTATTCAGTGCTGAGCCGGGAAGATTTAGCTAGTCTAAACTGATTCGTCACAGATATCTAATGAACCGAGAAGTACTCCCCATATATAAATGGCTATCTGACAATGGTCACTAACCTCTTTGCTTTATATCATGTCCATCTTCTGCTTTGTTAGCTGCAACATCGAGTGGATACACTTCAGGAAGAAAACACCCGACTGTTGAATGACCAAGATGCCAGCCAGAAACGGTTTCGCTTGGCCCAGCAAGAAGTGCACGAAGCACGTCAGCAATACGATCGGCTGGAATCACAGCTGTTTGACAAGGAAAAAGAGGTCAGCCATTTACGCAAGGAAAACCATAATGTGAGTCGTATCCGCAAAGACATTACCAATCAACTTAAGCAGGAAACCCAGCAGCATGAAAAGGAGCGTCAGGCGTGGGTAGAGAAGGAAGCTGAATTAACTGCGCAGCTCAAACGACAAGCGATGGACCGTCGACGTTTTACGGTATCAGGTCCCCCTCGGAAACCCAATGGAGAAAATGAACGAGTGTGGGATATCCGAGGTGGTCAAGAAGAATCAGATGGGGTTGTACCAGAGCAACA
>JANBPY010000195.1:0-14462 GCA_027577015.1 Dispira parvispora
GATACCTTGTTGAGGTCTAACGAGAATGAGCGGTCGACAACTTCCATACTTTTCATCGAAGCGCTACGGTATTCCCCGCCAAACGTGGTGAGTCGTTCGTCATAGTATATCATAGTGAACTGGTGGAGAATATTATAATCCTCCGTCTGAGCTCCCCACACAGTACACTGGACCATAAAGGCCAGTGCTGTAAACAGAACACTGTAGCGGTGCATTTCTCAGTTTGTCAGTGTCATTGGGCTGGCGTATAGGTACAACAATTCAGTACAATAGTGTGAAAAGAGGTCAAAAAAATGGCACAGGACACAAGATTACAAAAAAGGTATGGCGGCATATGCTGATTTTCACAGTATGTGAGAACGCTCGAACTGGTAAACCAAGTCGGAAAATAAAGCCCCCTGTACTTTTTGCTGTCTGGTAAAACGAGACCAGTCAGCACAACTTTCAGCGTTAATATTACACTTTAGACTAGGTACCATAAAAATATATAGTAACGAACAAGGCTAATATACAAAATGGGGGCAGTCCTAAACTTTAGCAACGAGTCGAGTTGATAAAATGAATTAGGTAAGAAAAATAGGTAGAAAGGAAGGAGGAGGGATTGCAAACTTGGCTGCTAACGCGTGATAAAGGATGTGCGTTTGGAAAAAGTAATGTAAAAAAATGTAGGAATAGCAGCAAGTCGTGTATTTTTACCAGCGACAGTTGGTAATTCCCTGTGTCGCAAATCCTATGCAGATTATTTCTTATAATTTACTCCATGTAAGAATTCCTTTGTTTGATGTGGTGGAGGATGAGTCTACTTATGCCCTGCCACTTGAATTTATTCGGAACTACTATACTAGTTAACATGACACGTCTCTACGGCAGCATTGTTTCGGGTAGGTAAAAACGCATTTGGTATTTACTCCTCGCCTTATCTCTAAAATCTGTTTTTTAGAAAAAGAAATAAACGCACACACGGGTCCATGGGAATAAAGCGGGATGTTAGTGGATCGCCTTGCCAACAATTCCATTAAAAAAATCACAAGACTTTAGCAATAGATACTTTTCCCGCCCTAGTGGGTGTGATAGTCGCATCGCGTTGAATTTGGCCACGTTGAATAAAAATTAGTTTTAATAGGCATTGTCAGTCCACAGAAATCCAGATAATGCCTTCCAGAAGGATATGTATTCATGGCAAATTAGCTGCACACTTGATTTCTACGCATTAGAGATGTGTTCATGGTTGGTGTAGCCTACACCGCTCCCAAAAAATTGCACAATGTATGGCAAGTCCTCAAAAAAGTTGGTGATCGGAATAGTTTAAAATTTCATCGGCATAAGGCTTCAACAGTCGCTGGTTGTTCACGGGTTCCCTTCTTGTATAAAATGGTATATACTTTTAGAAAAAAAAAGCTTCTCTACACTGTCGAACACATATTTAACGAAAAACGGTAATTATGATAACAGAGGTACCTTGAGCAAAGTTGGGAGAGTTGAAACTCCTCCAGCGGCATTTCAAAATGCCGTTTACTCGCATTTGACTGCGTACAGCCGAAAAAGCGTGATAATTAGGTACATATTAAAATAACAAGTATAGTACAATGTGTGCAACTGAAACAATGGGGGGGGGGTCTCAAAGTTCTACTCTCACAAGAGACCTAAAGGACAGGAATTTTCCCCATTATGGAGCCCAGTTATCCATGATGGAGTTCTTTTAACAAGGCTTCAGACATGTTGATAATAAACTTGTAGAAATGCAAACCGGGTGATGGAAATATGTGGTTGGGATGTATCAGAGTAACGATAGCCAGTGGCGAAAATGGAAGTTTATAGCCTCGAGGATAGTGTAAAAAGAAGCTAACGTCGATGTGATCTACAATTAGTCGATACTCTAACATCGCATCTGAACGACAAATACGTTAGTCCGTATAATGTCACTAATTCTTTCCAACACCATGCTTTCAGGGGATCTTTTAACATGTGCTTCAGAAATATCCACATATTCTGTAGTAAAGAATGGAGGCCATTGTTTATTAATTACTGAAGAAAACTGTACATAAAATTTTAAGTTAGAAAGGTGGCGCGTGGACATGACTACACTCAATGCATTCGCTACTAACACCTTCTACATGATAATAATTAATTAGCTTGCAAGGTGAACATAGCCTAATTTTTGCAAGGTAGGATACGAAAGGCCCACTTGGCAAAAAACTAACAAAAACGTGGCGAAAATTAATGTACGCGTAGCACTATACGATAATGCATGCAGTCGAATAGCTCTACACGAATACACCAAAGCGAGGCAATAGGATAACGTGTCACTGGATCGGGTTGGAGATAGCCATTTATAAAACTACCAGAAACCTAAACGCAGATAAGTCATTGTGATAGAAACACGCTAGATTAGAGCAGTTTTGTGAGCCGCATCTAATTCACCACTTGGAGTGGTGGTCGGGGGACAATTACGGTTTGGACTTCGTAGTTTTGCAAACCATTATTAACAA
The DNA here is from genome assembly GCA_027577015.1 of Dispira parvispora. Classification (NCBI taxonomy): domain Eukaryota; kingdom Fungi; phylum Kickxellomycota; class Dimargaritomycetes; order Dimargaritales; family Dimargaritaceae; genus Dispira; species Dispira parvispora. Next base: position 2,490 of record JANBPY010000195.1, read on the forward strand.
TATCATCCGTGGTACTCGACTTATACTGGGATTTTGAAAATACTGGAAACCCGGCATTGGAACCCATATCGCTGTTTTCGTAGTTAAGCGAGAAAGGGCGATCATTGTCATTGGGACCACGTCTTAACCTCTTTGGTAAATAACCCAGTTTCCACAGAATAAGTAATATGAGTACTGCGAGTAGCACTACCCCACCAATGACAATACCAACGATGGCACCAGTGGAAAGGCTAGATGACGGCGACGAAGATGAAGGAGATGTTTCTTCGAACGGGGCATCTTCTTCGGCTTCTCGGGTAATGGGAATGGATAGATCGGGAATATCACCCAGACTGGAAAGACTGAAATCGGTCACATTACTCCAGTTATCCATATTGATTATACGGAACGGCTGTTTAAGCTCCTTAGGAGAACCACCGAATGCAGCAAAAATATAGTTCTTGATCGCAACGACACCCGAATCTTGGCGTTGTTCCCAACGTACTTGAGTGTGGTTGGTGGCCTTCCAAGTGCTGCCAGATGTATCGATTTCGACTAATCCGAGTGCAACCTCCACTTTGTCCGTGGCACGAGTCCAGCCTATTCTCCCACCAGCTAGTATTATTGACGATCCATAAACTACCAAACCAAAACCATGAACGAGTTTATCCGTGAAATCGGAGATGGAAAAACGTTTCCATTCCAAGGTATCGATGTTCAAAACGTATGCCGCATCTCCAGGGATCTTATCATCTTCGTTGGTTAGCCCACCAATAACTACCATGTGTTTATCATCCAACATGGCGGCACCATGAGAGAAACGTGGGGTGGGAACGTCACCCCGAGTTTTAGGTGATGTATAGGTATTATCGTCTGGATTGTAAAAGATTATTGTTGTAAAGCCCTGACCTAGGTCGTCACAGTTCTCACCTACGAGGGTGCCACCGAAGACAATGATGCGGTTGATGGCACGAGCCCATACGACCGAGGGAGCATAGCGTCGGTCTAGCTGTACATCTGGAAAGTACCACTGGTTGGTTTTCCAATTGTAAATTGTTACTCCAGTACTTGCAACACCAGGGTTTGAACAACGCCCTCCGAAAATAAATACTTTAGGGCCGTCTACCGTGGTAACAACCACACCGCGGGCCATATTGAACTGCGGATAGGCTGCTCTCTGAACTATGTCGTCTTGCCACTTGGTGGCTTTGGCGGGGTTGGTTACCTCATTGAGGTTTAACGAGAACGACCGGTCGACAAAATCCTCGGTTTTGTCTGAATCAATATTATAAGCCCCACCAAACGTGGTGAGCCGTTCGTCATAGTATACCATAACGAATTCCTGGAGACTGTAATAGTCCCCTGGCAGGGCATGACATACAGTACACAGGGCCAAGAAGGCCAGTGCCAGGAATAGGATACTGTGGCAATACATTTCCTGAGAAACTAACACCGCTGGTTTGGTGTATCTATCCGATAGTTGAAAATTATCAGGCTAGGTTCTTTTGGAAGGGAAATATAGCGATAGAAACTGTGGTGGCTGGCGGTTTAGGCTTGCCCAAATGGCTATCAAAGGTGAAGAAGACAGTGGTGCGATATAAAAAATGAAAAACTCAGTTCAGGACAAGAGGGTTACAAAATAAAGGTGAACTTCATGGCTTGTTATCCACAAGAAATTACAAAACACGAACTGGTACACCAAGGCAGAACTTGCGTGTACTCTTCTCTTCTCTCTACTGGAAAATTACACAAGACTCAATACAATACCAAGTATCAGAGGCGACGTTGGACGTCACAATAAATCAAAAGAAATAAATAGTTTTACAAAGTTCCAATAGAAAAATGTGGTCAACATGAAACAAGTGAAGAAAAGATGGTTGTCACTTACGTTGTTACAATGGCAAATGTGGATTGAGAATACGCTGTGATAAACAATGGAGATTATTGGAACAGCCTGGTATTAAAAACGCCAGCTATTGGGAAATACAGTGGATCACCCACCCATTGTCCATCCTTTGTCCACTGTGCATGCCAAAGCAGTCTAATTATGAGGAGTGAGAGCGAATTGCAAGTCTTCCCAAATCCATGTCATGCTATTATATCCAAGCTGTATAACCTGGTAACTGAAAAGTGTGGTGCACCGCATCAAAATTCGACTTCTATCATGCTACAAAGGCCTCTTTGTGTAATGTTCCCCTTTTCCGGAAAGAGAATATATTCGGCTAGCCCAAGGTAATGATTTTTGAAAGCCTGAGTAATTGTATTTTACAACCCAGCTAAACAGGATACAGCGACACCCGCAATAAAGAATCTGAACCTCCCCCCCCCAATGTTCACCCAGATGGCCTCTGCCAACTAATTTATCTGACAAGCATTTTGCGCTCATACAATTGCCTCACCCTTGTATTGAATAATATACGTTAAAAGGTGCTTATACACGGTTATACAGCCGTATAGTGGAATAGTATATTAATATGTGATACACCGTTATTCTTCAGTGCCAACCACCACATAGCACTATTCATATGTGTGCATGAATTTGGTGAATTCCATATCGTCAGCAGTAGGTAGTTTATTCACGCTGCTATGATGCTGTTTTACTCTGAATTAAGCATCTCATTTTACATCTTGATTTTATGCTATTGTGACGAAACCCAAGAGGACAGCCTCACAGAAAGCTGCCCTCCGAGGGACGTTTAGAAGAACCACTTCCCTTCGCCTAGTCTTGTTAATGGAGTGAAGCATGCAGCTACATATGACTTCACAAGTCCCCCTGCGTAGGTCAATATAACTATTCTCTCGTCCACCCTGGTCATAAATGCAGGAGTAAGGAAAAAGCCATCCGTCTGCTGCGCCCCGCCAGGAATGCCCAGTGCCTGGACTAAGTTAGAGAATATGTGGATACTAGCTGCCCATTCCATAAGTAAGATTAACTCGGTAAATGTCCTCTGTAAGCAGTATAAATGCGGTTCCACAACAAGTCATCCAAATACTTTATGTCTACAATAAATATTTGTTTATTCGTGTATACTGCTCGATTCCGAATTTACTAAGTTATTACCCTAGTCGGTTGTCATACTACCATTAACTCACAAATGTTCTGAAGCCCTATATAAAAACCAGACTTTTTTTAATGTCAATTTTTAAATAGTTTCAAGCAACATATGAATCCTATGGAATCGCGCATTGAAAGTTTTGTGAAAGTCTCTCGGTTAGGGGGGGGGGGGGGATTCGCGGACTTCATTATATACCCCTGTGATCTCATCAACATTATCGGCGATTTTACATTTCATCAATTTCATGATAGACAGGAACAATATGATGGTTCATGATGCAAGGTCAGGAGTGCATGGTGGTGCTTCAAATATGTGTATTTCAAACCCATACGTATGGCCCGAAATATACCACCGCATGTAGAGAAGCATACATGATCTTGTTGAAAGATGATATTGGACATGGAAGTTCCTGGATGTAGTTGGAGTGCTGCTGGTCGTGGAGTAAATTCCAAGCATCCTTCACAGAGGACTTTTCCACTTATGCAAGCGCTCACTAGGTCACAAGAGGACCTTCCTGAACTGATAGTAGCGCGATGATAATTTTATATTCATTGATTTCATATGGAAGTCGGCATATGTAGCGTTCAACTTCTAATGACAAACAAACATCCGCAACCCTGCTGTACTAACTATAAGTCGTACTGTACCAAGCATAACATCTTATATCAGCAAGCTGCAGAATTTGGTGGATTTCGGTTGGAATTTGTCCACTCGAAGAAAGTCGCCAAATGTAGGCCCGCACGATGACTAGGGTAATAACTGGCATGGGGTCTCATAATATCTTCAATGTCAGCATGGTGTATTATTTTTAAGTTAGGGTAACTCAGAGAAAAGAGTGAATGGGGACATAAAATTGACACATGCGTATTTCCAATGACGACAAGGAGAGATAGCTCATATTAGGCGAAGAAAAATCAGCAACAGTACACTCTTGCTTCCTGATAGTAGCCTAGTGCTCGACAACAAACACCTGTATAAATCGCGTAAAAACTTGGAAAGTTGAGAAAGGAATCCACACTCTGCTGTAGTTTGACTTCGGTGACGATTGTATAACATTCGTATTAGCAGAGAAATTATGGATAAATGAAAGAAAAAGAAAAGACGATAAAAAAAGTTTGGCGACAAGTGACTCGTCAGCAAAGAGAGAAGGCAGAGTTTTCCGCCCATTAACAAGAATTTCTTAATGTAGAAAAGGATATAAGCGCGGGAATTCTATGACAATAGAGAGAGACATGACAAATTAATATTATCGTGTGAGCTACATCTAATTCACCACTTGGAGTGGTGACCGAGGGACGATTACCGTTTGGACATCATAGTTTTGCAAACCGTTGTTAACAATATCATCCCTGGTACCAGAGTTACTCTGGACTTTTGAAAATCCGGCATTGGAACCCATAACGGTATTTTCGTAGTCAAGAGAGAAAGGGCGGTCATTGTCACTGGAACCACGTCTTAATCGCCCCGGCAAATAACCGAGTTTCCACAGAATAAGTAATATGATTACCGCCAGCAGCACTACACCACCAATGACAATACCGACGATGGCACCTGTGGAAAGGCTAGATGACGATGACGATGACGAGGGGGATGTTTCTTCAAACGGGGCATCTTCGTCGATTTCTCGGGTAGCAGGAATGGATAGATCTGGAATATCACCCAGACTGGAAAGACTGAAATTGGTCACATTACTCCAGTTATCCATATTGATTATACGTAACGGTTCTTCCAAGGGTTTATCGTAGGGATTACCGAAAGCGTAAAAAAGATAGTTATTGATTACAGCCACTCCAGGATCAGATACACGTCCAATGCCCATTTGGGTATGGTTGATGGCTTTCCAAGTGCTACCGGATGTATCGATTTCGACTAATCCTATGGCAAGTATCTCTTTATCTCCGCCGTTCGTCCAGCCACTCACGCCACCAGCTAGTACTATTGATGATCCATAAACTACCAAACCAAAGCTAAATATATTTGTCATATTGAAGTCCGAAATGGAAAAACTTTTCCATTCCAATGTGTCGATATCCAAAACGTAGGCCACATCTCCAGGAATCTTCATGTCGCCTTTGCCTGTTATGCCGCCAATAACTACCATGTGTTTATCGTCCAACATGTCCGCACGGTGAGAGACACGTGGAGAAGGAATGTCGCCGTGGGTGCCAGGCGACGTGTAAGTATCAGCATCCGGGTTGTAAAAGATTATATCGGTCGCCACTTCCCCTACTTCCTTGCAATTCTTATCTACGAGGTAGCCACCGAAGACAATGATGCGATTGATGGCACGAGCCCATACGACGGAAGAGCCCCAACGCCTCTCCAGCTGAACTACTGGGAGGTACCATTTTTTGCTTTCCCAATTGTAAACTGTTAGTCCGGTGCCCGCGACATCAGAGTCTGGACACTGGCCCCCGAAAATAAACACTTTAGGGCCATCCACCGTGGTAACAGCCACACCCTGGGTCGAGTGAAACTTTGGGTATGACTCTCGCGCTACTATATCTTCTTGCCACTTGGCTTTGGCGGGATTAGTTACCTCATTGAGGTCTAACGAGAATGACCGGTCAATAAAATACCCTTTATCTTTTTCACCAGGAAAATAAAGCCCACCAAACGTGGTGAGGCGTTCAGCATAGTTCACCATAGCGAATCCCCGGAAACCGTAATAGTCCCCTAGCTGGGCATGGCATACAGTACACAGGGCCAAGAAGGCCAGTGCCAGGAATAGGATACTGTGGCAATACATTTCCTGAGAAACTAACACCGCTGGTTTGGTGTATCTATCCGACAGTCGACTATTATCAGGTTAGGTTCTTTTGGAAGGGAAATATAGCGATAGAAACTGTGGTGGCTGGCGGTTTAGGCTTGCCTAAATGGCTATCAAAGGTGAAGAAGACAGTGGTGCGATATAAAAAATGAAAAACTCAGTTCAGGACAAGAGGGCTACAAAATAAAGGTGAACTTCATGGCTTGTTATCCACAAGAAATTACAAAACACGAACTGGTACACCAAGGCAGAACTTGCGTGTACTCTTCTCTTCTCTCTACTGGAAAATTACACAAGACTCAATACAACACCAAGTATCAGAGGCGACGTTGGACGTCACAAAAAACCAACAGAAATAAATAGTTTTACAAAGTTCCAACGGAAAAATATGGTCAACAACAGGTAGTGAAAAGCTAGTTATCACTTTCGTTGTTACAACGGCGGATGTGGAATATCTTGGGGTTGTAAACATCAGGTACTTATGTGGAAGGACAGTAGTTCGTCGTCTCATTGTCCATCCTTTATCCATTGTGTAAATCAAAACACACTATTTTTGAGGAATGAAAGCAAGTTGCAAGTCTTCCCAAAACCATGCCAAGCTATTATTTCCAAGCTGTATAACCTGGAAACTGTAAAGTGTGCTGCACTGTACCGAAACCCAACTTTTATCGTACTGCACAGGATCATCTATACAATGCTTACCTTTTCCGGAAACAGAATATATTCGGCTAGCCCAAGAGAATGATTTTTGAAAGCCTGATTAACTATATTTTACAATACAGCTAAACAGGATACAGTGACACCAGCAATGGAGAATCTGAACCCGCTGTAGTGAAACTTTCACCTATAAAATTAACATCTACAAAGTATTCTTTTCACTGCATCTAAAGTGTGGACCCGTGATTTTATTGCCTAAACGAGATGCAACAAAGTATGGGCATAGGCATAGCACAAAATTTTGTAACTTGAAAATGATAGGCTGCTGGAAACAGGAAAGATGGGTTTACCAAGCATACTGGGCATTGTGTACATGGAGGTCCCGTGAAACACTGGACGAAGAACTTGGTTGCCACAAGAATATTTTCTTAATTTCAGGTGCTCCTCCAAAGAAAGCAGGTGTTGTTGCCCCATATATGACTAGTTTTATGGCCAATAGTAAACTTGTGACAGACGCAGGGATGTAAAAGAATACGTGAATCACCCTCAAACTCGCCATCAACATAGTAATTTTCCACATACCAAGCCAGCTGGAAAAATTACACCCTCAACATGCACCCAGATGGCCTCTGCTAACTAAATTTTCTTATGATGACTTTGCACTCTCATACAATTTCCCTCCTACTTGTGTTGAATAGTGCATGTGTATTGTGTTTGCAGTGATAGTCCGTCACATGGGCAACTGTAGAGACATTCCCTCCGTACTCTAATAAGCTACATCATTGATAAGGAATGGCAACCTGATTGGGAGTGCACGGCTCCAGATGATAATGAACAAAGCGGTCCTTCTGCTTCTAATATTACTTAATATATAGGTTATTTTTGATTATGAATCAGCAGAATATGTTAAATGGATCATTTTGGAGTGATGAATATGAGATGACTTGAACGCCATGGTTTTGTAAACCACTACCAATAATACTTGTGTTACTGTCAGTTTTCTTTCGCTGTTCGAAGTCTAGTTGGGTGTAGTCGATGATCTTCCAAATATCCCTCCTGCATGTCAATTTTTACTAATTCGGGCACATCCTTGTCGTTTCCATTAACGGACCAGTCTTATTCTCTGCCAATCACTACTACTGATTACTCATAAATCACTGCAAATCTGTAAAAACCATATTAAACCACTTGGAGCACAAAAAGCAGTAGTTGTTATTGTATACTACACTTTGTGAGAAAGCGACGGAAGGCCAAGTGATTATAGGTTTAGCTTTGTTAAAACTAGTTGTTAAAATATATATAAATAAACAGATCGAAACGAGATATGGCGTAACGATTTCCAAACATTATCATCCAGAGTGTTAATAGCTATAATACCGCTGATGATTTACCACGCCATTAGCAAAAGTACAACACCAGTGTAGTTTATGCCGACCAACAATGAAAAATAACTACATGGGGAATAGTGCGTAAAGGTGGATGAGGGTCCCACCATACATAGGGGTTAGGTTCGGGCCACTTGGGAAGGGTCTGTGGGCCCCGTTGACGAGGAAGAAGCCGCGCGAAGCGTACCGGATGGTTGGGATGTGCCTAATGGTAGTATGTAAGGTGAATTGGACGGCAGGGCTTTTTGTTTCAATTCCACCACTTGATGATAGGAGCGTACTAGAATCTTTGCCCGTTGGATATAAATGATAGCTGCCACCACCTTGCGAAATTTACGCACCGACGGTTTGCGATGACTTGGTGGCCGTTGGGAATAAAGTCCCATGTTAGTAATCATGACCAATGTGGCATTCTTGACCTGTTCCCAGCCTCCGATAAGCATCATAAGGTATTGCTTCTGGTAGCCTAAATCAGCCCTAAAGCTTTGTTCACGGTGCAGCAACGCCCGCCAATACCGGATTCCATGCTCCAGACTACGTACTTGGTTATTTGCCCGGTTACGCTCTTGCACCAGTTCCTCACGGTGCTTTTGCTTGTATTTACGCAGCTCACCGGCCAATTTATCCTTTTCAAGATGCACCAGACGTTGATAAGAATCGGATCCGTTGGCCAAGTCAGACTTTTGCTGCCGCGTTCGCACTTCTTCTTCCAGCGACTGGACCTGCTTGTCGTGGGCCAGTTTGGCGTCCCGGAGGTCTCCTTGCAGGGTTTCTATCTCACGGAGTAAGTCGGCGTTCTCCCGTTGTAAAGATCCCATTTCCAAAGACTGGTGCTGATCCACGTGTTCCAACCGACTAACATGTTGTTCTAAATCAACCAGATCCGCACGGTTCATCCGGGCTTCATGTTGCATTTGATCGGCCAGACGTTGAGTCTCCTCCAGTTCGTGCTTCTTGGTTTCGAACTGCATTTTCATCCGTTGTAAATTCTCATTTGTAGTGTCCAATTCTTCCTGGATGGATCGGTTACGCCTTTGTTCCGCCCGTAGGTCCTTTTCGGACTGGTAACACTGGTCAGACCATTGCTTACATTTGGATCGCAGGTCATTCACCTGTTGAAGTGCATCGTGTTTTTCAAGCGTGAGCTGGTTAACTTTGTAGCGGTACTGGTTGAGGTCGGCCTCTAGTTCCGACTGTCGATGAACCTGCGCTAGGCTATAAGCCGAGGATCCGACACCGTTTTCAGGGTGTTCAGAATCTGACGCTTGGTCCCCTTGAGTAAGTAGGAGCGAGTTCAGCTTGGTGTTTTCTCGTTGGGCCAACCGAAGATCAGCCACCAAAGTCCGATCAGAAGGAAGCATGTCCCGTAACTTTCGGCTATCTTCACTGATCAATCGGACCAGTTCCAGCACGGTAAGTTCCTGGGAGTCCTCAAATGGTAAATTGTCCCCAGTACCCCTCGGTAAGTGTAGCGACACCAAGGTTTGCAGGTCATCGTATACATCCCGTAGGACACGACGCACCGTCAACGTTTCACTTGGGTTGGACTCGGCAGATTCATGACCCGAATTACCAAGTTTGGATGGTTTCTCGGCCGATTCATTCTCCGTGGCCCGGTTTACCAGAACTCGTTCGAGGGCCTGCGCTAAGCTCATCAGACGCTGATAAGCGGTAAATTTGTGATCCAAACCTCGTAAAGTATCCACTAGGTGGGGAACAGAAGTAAACGTTGGTGAAGTGAACCCCCCTTCGTCACCTTCCCCGTCACTAGTTGCATAAACGCGCTTCAGGCACTGCAAAATCGTCTGGCAAGCGTCCAATGTGCGGTGCAGATCGTGAATACACACACAAAGTTCATCCAAGGTGGCACAGTGATCTTCCCGAATTAGGGCACTAGCTAATTGTTTAAATTTTGTAACGGAAACCGAAATGGTGGCCAAGTTAGCTGAATCGATAGTTGTAATAGCATCATCCGTAGGCATCTCCGACTCAGTCACGTTAGGAAGTTCCGGTCGACCTTCGCTGTTCGTCGTTTCCTGTACTTTTTGACATAGTCGTTCCACGGCAGCGGTAGTTTGGCGATGTTTAGCAAGGACTTCTTCCACCTGACTTTCTGATAACCAAAGGTCCACTGCTGTAGAAGACTTGTCAGCTGTGGCTGCCAGCTGTTGGTCCAGTCTGGCCTGGAGGTCCCGCATCAGATCACGCTTCATAAGCACGTCCTTTTGGAGCAATTCCACTGTTTTTTCGCTGTTACTCAGCTGGCCCTCCAGATGTTCGATACGTGAGTTGGCCCTTATTAACTTCCTGGATTGCTCTTGGTGGAAAAGCTGTGTTTTTTGCAATTCGAAATCCTTCAATTCCAGTTGGGCGATCAAACTAGTCATATCGTGCTTGACACTGGCCGGAGTACTCTGGTGGGAACCATTACCATTACCACCCAAGCTAAGGCCACCAGCGGGTTGCCGATTACTATAACTCGGGGTACCTTCCGCACCAGGGGAAGTAAGATGGTAAGGTGAGGCGTAGGGCTCATTGCCCGTAGGGTACATGGACGAGTCGAACCTCGAATTCCAAGTCTGCATGGCGAACGTCGTGAACCCCGAACGCCAATCCCTCCCGGTTCGGAACGACTGGGTACTAGATACCGACAAACGACGGCGACTATACGGGGTTGTCCTATCCGCCTCCTCCGTGAAGCGACCCGAAGGGGAAGGTCCTCCTAAGGTGGGAGACGTCGTGGACTGCCGGTGGACGCCGTCCACAAGCAATGAAGCAACATCGGTGCTACGACGAACGTAGGAACCCTGTGGATTACGCATGGCAGAGAGTGGACGGCTGTTATGCTGGGAAGTTAACGAAGGGGTCTGACGGTGTAGGGACAAAGACGAAGAAACTTGGCGCTGGGTAAGGTGCCAGTCGTTGTTGTGGGAAGCTGAATAACCATCGGCGGGTAGAGCTACTCGTTCCGAGACACGGGCTGCCAAACGGTGATGGATCTCACCGCTCATTTCACCTGCCAGAGATTCACGGCCATCCCCAATACTGGGAGCACGGGTGGGACTGAGTTGCTGTAGACGCAACATGCCTTCCCGTTCCCGTTGGAGCTCGGCTAGCTCTTGATACAATCCGCTGTTCGTATTTTCCAACTCCCGTAGACGACCGTGGAGTCCCTGAAGCTCCCGCTCCAAGCTGGTGACGCTGTCCCGGTATTGGTTAATCTGAGCCTGGTGTTGCTCTTCCATCACCTCAAGGTTGTTACCCTGGAGCTTGTTCTTTAGGTGCTCGTCGGCTAGCTGGCGGTGAAGGTCTACCACTTTACCCTCCAAATCCTGTAAAATTGCGGAATTGGCCACTTTGGAAGGTGATAACCGCGGCGTTTCTCTGCGGTTAGCTTCACGTTCCTTAACTTGCTTCAATTCACGCTCCAGCACCTCCGTTCGAGTGTCTTGTTCCTGAAGGTTGACTAGTAAAATATCCAAGCGCTGGTCTTTGGAGCGGAGAGTATCGGTAAGGTGCGCGAGGGCAGTCTCTTTGTCCTTCAGCTGGGTAGCCCACTGCTCTTGTTCGTCCATCAAACGACGTTCGAGGTTGGCTGTTTGACATTTGGATTGCTCCAGGGCCCGGGCTAATTCGTTGAGACGTTCGTTGGCGGTGCTTTCCTCCGTCCGCATTTTCTCCAGGCGGTCTAGGTAAGCCTCTTCACGTTCATCCAATTTACTTTGAATTTCCTTGACTTGCTCTTCCAACTGTGCCACTTCCTCAGCACGTTCTTTCAGCGTTACCTTGAGCTGATCTACCGTTTGAGTCAATTCATCCTTTTCCCGTACTAGCTCTTCTCTAGAATCATTGTGGGTCACAAATGATGCCTGCGAGGAACGACCAGCACTGGAACTCCGCCGACCCGTCACTGGTGACGAAGGGGAAGCCGGTGACATGGAATCCGTTCGCCGACGATTCATTGGGCGTGGGGAATGTACCTCTGCTTTTCCCTTGGCGGCAACGCTGCTACTCCGGGCCCGTGGACTGGCTGGAGTACTCACACTGCCGTCAGACCGCTGCTCGGGTCGTAACGACGGGCGACTGGCATGGGAACGGATAACCGGGGTGCGGATTTGCATGGTAC
>JANBPY010000196.1:0-14455 GCA_027577015.1 Dispira parvispora
GTTGTAGCAGGATGGAATCACCACATTATGAGAGCCAGGTTGATCTGGAAAAGGAGATTGTAGCAGACCGTTCCCCCTCATAAGTTCATGCTAACCCACTACCACTTTCCTACCACCTACTCTAAATAATCAGATCGATGGTATAACATCTCTACAGGTACAACTGGTTTGTGAGATTCTTAACAGAGGGCAAGGTAAGATGAAAAGAAAATGGGGTTAAATCACCCACTCCTTTTATTTAAACACACTCTGCAGTATACGATCCAGACTGTCCTGGGAATAGCGTACATATTTACCAGAATTTTTCGCGAATTCCGTGTGTTGATACTTTTCCATAAAACTCACATAAGCCGGGATTAATAACTGACGCACACGATCCAATAACATCTGTCGTAGCTCTGGATCTGGAATCGTACAGGATTGCTGGGCTCGGATGACATCCTCTAGGGTACCATTAAAGTGCTTGAACTTGTCCTTGATCGTCATTTTATCGGCCCCCACCAGTTTGTGTTTGAGGCCACCGGGGCCCGTGGGATCATCGACAAGGTAAGCTACACAGCCCGCCCAGATTCGACAGTACTGTTCCTGGTATTTCCAGTCCAATCCTTCGTAATTCTGCAGGTCGTGTTCCCCGAGTATTTCCCGTAGGCGGGATTGAGAAATTGTTTTGTAGATGTAGTGGAAATTGTTCATCAGAAAAACAATGGTTACTTCTTGACGTTTGGATCCTTTGGTCTTGCTTTCGAGGGAACCAACAAGTAAGCGCAGGAGGTCTTGGAAATAGTGTTTAAGAATGGCCTCACCGGAAAAGGTTTTCCGGACGGTATTCACTGACGCACTACCCCAGTGCCCATCCCCCAAAGTGACCATCATCGATTCTACGGTTTCCTGGTGGTCTAGTAACCGTTTCATGTGGTTCAACACGCTGCTAGAAAATTCGGATATGGTACCGTCCTGGGGCATCCCCAGCTTCGTCATTTGACGGGCTTCCTCCATGTATTCCGCAAATGAAGTCATAATTGGTGTACTGATGGACGCCATCAGGTTGGCCAAGGTCTTCTTTTCCGCGGGAGTGAGGTTAAGGGCCCGATCCAGTTCACTTTGGTAATGTTTGAGGGTTTCAAACACATCGAATAACATAAATTTTTCCGTTTGGATGGACCGTTTGGCAACCTGAAGGAGTCCCTCGATGGATTTGAGGTAGCGAGCTACCACGGGTTTTACAGTCTTTAGAAAGACCTCCTCGGCGATGGTGCCCGGCATAATCGTTTCGATAAAGTCCTTTTCCGCTTGCGCCAGTTTGATTAACCCACTAGTCATTAGAATAACCGGGGAAGTTCCCTTTTGGTACATGGTTGCCGATGCCTGAGTGCGCACGTTGTCGGTGGCCGCAATAAGCGGCTCCATGGATTTTATAACATAGGTGGACCGAATGTCGTACAGAGTAGCACCGTAATCAATCCGGGTACCGGTTTCGGTTTCGGATGTACTGAGATACGTCACTAGCATTTCCAGGAGACGCAGGGTGGCCGGTGGAGGGCGAGGAATGTCCAGTGGACTGTCGTATTGAGTGGGATCAATGGGGGTGCTATATTGCTGCAACCACTTGCGGAATAAGTCGTTGAGGTGTTCTAAGCCCTTCTCCAGTAGTTTACGAATTTGTTTAGTCAACCGGTCGGCGCTTCGCATATTGACTTGGGCCACAAAGTCGTTGGCGAGCTGTAGATTGTTGATTGACCGAAGGTAGGGCAGCAAATCGTTCTCCTGAGGACCCTGATTGATAACCGGTTCTTCTTCCCGAACACAATCGAAATACTTCATCATGTTCTTGAGCGCATCGATGGTGTCGTTTACATCTGATAGTGACAATCACCAAGAGGGAATGTGCAATAAACAAACGACATCTGGGTATTAGTTATAACCGGAGTAATTCCTATGGCTACCAGTATCCATTCGAATTATATAGATCTTACTGTTCGCCCTTTCCAGTACTCGCATCCTACCGGTGAAATCAAAGTGATACCAAACTTCACTTTGATATACCTTTATCATCCTTTATGAGGTCTTTGGAAAGTCTCCACGAGGCACTTACTCTGTTGGAGTGTACCCAGACTCTGGGACGACTGTCGAATTGGTTGCACTAGAGACTCTAATCGTACCAGACGTTGGTCAAAATGGGCCAAGATTCTCGTCTGTATTCCCGAAATATTGATATCACATAAACATTCACCAGCCATCTCGTAATCCCAACACCGATAAAGCGTGTCTATGCGTTAATACACGACCGCGGTTTGTCTATTTTCCTATAAGACGGTGCTACATAGTTAAAGATTCGTATAGCACCGCCAACCACCTTGCCCATTTGGATACAGTCAACATAACATAATAGCAAAGGTCTCTATAGAATACAACATGAGAATTAGGGTAGAGCAGAAATCAGTTACTTACCCCGCGCTGTGAGAGTTGGTTAATTTGTTCCAGGCTCTCTTGCAGAAATGACAGCTCATCATTTTCCTCGTCCAAGTCTAAATAATTATTGACGTGGGTACTGGCCATCTTGGGTCGACGAGGCAGTGTAATACGAAAACCAATGCGCCCAGTTACGCTAAACAGCAATGCAATGCGCGTTAGGTTCAATAGCGTGCAGGAAAGGGCAGTGGAAAGTCGCAATAGCAACGTTAAGGTTAAAAAAAAGTGGTGCAATTCAAGGGAAGCATCAAGTCACATTATCAACCAGGACAAGGAGAAAAGGGGAAGAGCGAGGGTTTCAGTGGGTCAGCACCACTTCCTTTTGCCAACCTCTGAAAATTCAACCCAGAGCAGCTCCATTCTAGGACGTGCGGTATTTTTGTATAAACCCAAGTAGTATGATATCTTTGGACATCTTTTTTTTTTCATTGCTACTTTCAACCTTGTTTATTAATTCTACTATTGTCGTGCCATAATTTACTTCACTTTTCTTGTCGTGGTTTACAAGTCATGCGAAAACAATAGCGTGTGTCCTTATTTACTTCTCATTACATGTAAAATTCCGTATCCTACTACTTTACTCTTTTATTAACGCCATGTCTACACCACTCTCGCGTAATGGTGCCTCTGGTTCACCTAAAGAGGACCTTGCCCAAGAAGAGAAATTACGACTACGTCGTGAAAGACTGGAACGGTGGCGTAAACAAAGGGAGGCCAAATCCACAGCGCAGGCTGTGGATCAGGCCAAAGGCTCACCAACCGTCGCATCCAGTCCTACAATTGCCACCAAAACCACAACGACGCCCATTCCGGTGGTGCCTACACCTCCTTCTACCCAGGTAACTTCCTCAGATAACAACAAGTCATTACCCACTGATGCTTCTCATTTGAAAAAGGTCGACAAACCTGTCACTCTTTCCCCCAAACCAAGCTTAGGAAATTTCGCAGGGCTGACCAGTAAACGCAAGACTCTGTTTCATTTTAATACCGTAGGTTCCAATTCCCTTCGCACCAAGCCTCTCGGCAGTGCACACCGAGCATCCCCATCCCATGCCACAGCCCAAGATGGCCTGCGTTCCAATAAACGCAATAATAAGACTACTGCCCAAATATTCGGCGTGGGTACCGGATCTCCTTCCGATGATGAAGGTCAACCACGAAGAAAACGTCGATTCATGGCCTTGCCGTCGTTACCGGATATGGACATTGATGCATCTGCTACTCTAACCCATCTAGACACTTCCCAAAATGGCATCGAGTCGGATTCCATGGATCAGGGACAGGATTCATTAGATGCCTTTATGAGCGATGTCGCTGCCGAGGTACAAAAGATTCGAGAAGTGGATCACCGCAAACAAGCAATCAAGGAGGTCCCCAAATCCACCACTTTAGCAAGGGCTTCCCCGGGGCAGGTCACTCCGTTGGATCTCGCGGAATCTGCGGCTGCAGCTTCTGATTCGGAAGCAGAAATGCAGGGCAGTACCCCAAATGACATTTTATCTTTGGCTAGTCGACGGCTCAAGAAAAAGGATTTACCAGTGGTTGACCACAAGGCGATGAATTACCCTGCCTTCCAAAAGGACTTTTTCATCGAGCCCACCGAATTGCGTAACTTGACTGTCGAGCAGGTGCGGGAATTACGGTTAGAACTAGACGATATAAAAATCCGAGGCATTAACTGCCCCAAGCCGGTCCGTAAATGGACCCAGTTCGGGTTACCAGCGCGTTGTACCGAAATTATTAAAAAGCTCGAGTTTGCCTCCCCCACCCCCATCCAAGCCCAAGCTATCCCCGCAATACTTTCTGGACGAGATGTGATTGGAGTGGCCAAAACAGGGAGTGGGAAAACGCTCGCCTTTTTACTGCCCATGTTCCGTCATCTCAAAGCCCAGCCTCCGTTGGCTCCTGGGGATGGCCCCATTTCGTTGATTATGACTCCCACTCGCGAACTGGCAGTTCAAATCCATAAGGAATGCAAATGGTTCGCCAAGGTCTTGGGACTACGGGCTCTCTGTGCCTACGGTGGGTCACCCATTAAGGAAAATATTGCCGAATTGAAACGAGGAGCAGAGATTGTGGTATGCACGCCCGGGCGTATGATCGACTTACTTTGCGCCAACTCTGGTCGATTAACCAACCTGGCCCGGGTAACCTACTTGGTCCTGGACGAGGCCGATCGCATGTTTGACATGGGGTTTGAACCGCAAGTGATGCGCATCGTCAATAATGTGCGACCGGACCGTCAAACAGTGCTCTTTTCCGCCACTTTTCCCCGACAAATGGAGGCCCTGGCGCGTAAAATACTTCGTCGTCCCTTGGAAATTACCGTGGGCGGGCGCAGCGTCGTGTGCTCCGATGTTACACAACACGTGGAAATGCTACCAGATGATAAGGGTAGAAATTTACGACTCTTGGAAATCCTTGGCCATGCTTTTGCCCAAGAGTCCAATGACACCCGGTGCTTGATCTTCGTGGACCGACAGGAAGCGGCGGACCAGTTATTACGCGAACTGATGCGACGTGGCTACCCGTGTGTCTCCCTCCACGGGGGTAAAGACCAAGTGGACCGCGAAAGTGCTATTTCGGATTTTAAACACGGCGTCGCACGGATTTTAATCGCTACGTCCATCGCGGCCCGTGGACTCGACGTGAAGAATTTGGCCTTGGTTATCAATTATGAATGCCCCAACCATCTCGAAGATTACGTGCACCGGGTAGGTCGTACCGGTCGGGCGGGTAACAAAGGTGAGGCTTACACATTTATCATGCCCCACCAGGAGCGTTACGCAGTGGATATCGCCAAGGCCCTAACTCAAAGTAATGCTCCCGTTCCGGACGCCTTGGCACAAATGGTGGAGCAGTTCAAACAGAAAGTACAATCTGGGGAGGCTCAATTTACTGGTTCAGGATTCGGTGGCAAGGGGTTGGAGAATCTGGAAAAAGAGCGCGATTTACGGAAGCAGATCGAGAAGAAAGCCTATCGCCAAGGTGACGATGAGGACGATGGCGAAGACGAAGTCGAAGCTGTCGTTAGTACACCTCTTACATTGGGAACCCCCGCATCTGATATGATTAGTGACCATGGATTATCGTCCGCCAAGTTAATGGATCGCAAGATCCCCAGCAGTGGTGGTCCCCGGCCTTCCCCTGATGTACCGGTGGCAGATATATCCTTACCGGGCACCGAGGCAGCTATCCAAGCGGCACGGGAAGCAGCTGCCAGAGTTGCGGCTAGTCTGCAGGGCACCTCAACGGGACCTGCTGCGAACCCCGTGGTGGCTGTCAAGCCTACCAGTACCCACGGAGCGGGTCCAGCCGACACCCAGTTGGGCATGCAGAGTCACCCCCAGGATATTGTTACTACTATCAACGCCCAGTTGCAAAATGCTAAGAAGCGGTCCGGCATGGACACCAAACTCGGCCTCGGTAAAGGAGCGGAACCCACTCTAGATAAATCGTCTGCGGGAGCAGCCAATACAGAAGACGCGCAGGTGTACACCGCCGAGATTGAAATTAACGACTTCCCGCAAAAGGCCCGCTGGCGAGTGACCAGTAAAGAACACATTGACCGCATTACAGAAGTGAGTGGGTCGGCTATCACCACCCGTGGTACCTACTTCCCCGCAGGTAAGCAACCCGCCCACGATAGCGACGACCGTAAATTGTATTTGTTTATCGAAGCGGATAACACTCTGGCTATCGAAAAAGCCAAAACTGAAATTTATCGCATCCTTACCGAAACGACAATGCAAGTGTTTGATGCTGAATCCCATGGAGCAGGCACCACCAGTGGCACCGGGGAAGCCGTGGGACGTTACAGTGTGCTCTAACTGTCATGACAGTTTCATGTAACTATGCTGGCGTACTGTATTTTTTTTTAATCATGGTAGATTTTGAAAAATCCATGGGCTTGTTTATTATAATGTTAAATAAATCATTAAAAAGAATCAGCTGCGAATAATGCAGTGGTTAACATCATAAATCTCGACTCTAGCAAGAGGGCCGATGTGCTTATTTTGTTGGATCCTGAGATTGTTCAGAAAAAGAATAATTATACAGTTTGGTGTATTGTACGATATGATCAGCCTTGGTGGCACTCCTATTCTCTCGTAACTCCTGGCATTGGTCCTGTACGGCTTGGTAAATTTCGGCCATGATAGGTTGGTATCCGAATTCCAAACCCAGTGAGGCCAGCCACCTATCTTCGGCTTTGGCTAACGCCAAGTATTCCTTGTACAAGGCCAGATGATCTGTATTCTCCTGGGTGGCTTGGACATACCTCTTGATTTTTACGGATAACTTTCGGGGTTGGGGCAGACCTTTGATCCGTTTGAACTCGAATCCGTTTGTATTTTTCGCGTTAAACACACGAGGAGCCGGTGGAACCTCGGGTGGCACCAAATCCAACAAATCTGGACATACGGCTATGCTCGGAGGCGAAAAGACGCGAGAATCCAACGGAATACGGTACGCCGGGTGGGGATCTCTCCGTCGGGCCGCGTCCGAGCGCATATCCAGTGCCAAACGGCATGGTTTACGAAGATTACGGTACTGCTTAATCCATTGGATCACGTCGTACACCCGACCAAACCGACCATAAGCTAAATCGTCCACCAGGTTCAATTCCCCTTGGTCACCCTTTAGGGCCCGCTGTAGCCGTTGGTGGGTTTGGTGGGCTTCCACCAACCGCTGCTGGGTAAGTTGTGGTGAACGTAGGCGACGGTAGTACCGGAAACGTTCCCGGAGCCAACTTTTCAAGTAGGTGCGATGCACGTCGTCGACGAATTGACCAGACAGTCGGAGCATGTGGCGGTAGAGATGCAATGTAGGTAGACGGTGGTCAGGCGTCTTAAAAAAGGGTACTTTAGATCGGAACATGGCTCGAATGAATTCGACTTAATTCGTACAGAGTGGCGAACGGCTGATGTAAAGCAAGACCCTTGAACGATAAGGGTGGAAAGACATGGACCTTATCGGTGACAACATAATAATGCCAATGGACATAAGAACCATGACACTTTTTGCACGAGTCCTCGGACGAACACACCACATAAAACTAATCAATAAAAATAAGTTTCCAGTTTGAGCTGTTCTTGCAATACTTGCACGTACCTGCGGGTATTAGTCCAGTCTGACCGACGTCACTGCACTTAATCGCTGTCACGTGTACCGGATGCTGGAGCATTGTCCGCTTGTGACCCTTTAGAATAAGGCCATCGAAACGAGACCAATTCTAGCTGTTGAAGATGCGTTAGTCCTTGGCTTAAAATATCTACTATCCGCTCTGAAAAGTCTTTCATTATGCCTATAGCCCCACCCTGGGGCTCTAAGGGCTTGGATTCAATGTGGGTGAGCCATTCCACCCAGTTACGGTGATCATCCAGCGATTCAAGCCGACAAATAGTATCGTCAGTTGCTCGTTGCATTAAAAGCATGGCGTCCTTAAAAAAGTCTATCGGTGCACCCTGTGCTACCGTAAATTCCGGCATATTCTTCATATGCGTGTACAAGTGGGTAAAAATGATAAAATTTAACACATTGTTATAGCTGTACAGCTGGAGAGTATAGTGGCCATCCGCACTCGACTGTGCAGGATTTCGCAATGTCAGTACCGCTGGTTCTGTCGTCAGTGGGGTCCGGAATATTGCCCGGTTCGTCTTAGTCACCATAACTTTGGGGTCCACGCTGAAGTAATTTTACACCACCGGCGTTGAACCCAGCAAAAAATCATATGAAATCAACCATAAAGTATAACCCAACCTCGATCGTTAGTGCACCAACCTCATAAGCTTGGGAATGTTTCCTTCACCTCCCATATTTCGCCTAATTCCACTATAATCCCCCCCCCTCGATAGCTTACAACATACCTGTGAACATCACTACTCAATAGTGATCGAAAAAATGTTTCGGAGATTTCGCCCTCCTTCATTGTGCTAGATGACAGAATCCGAAGCTGAATGGTGAGGTAATGTGGGAGTGCCAAATGAATCGCAAGCGCGCATTTCTTTAATGATGGTATGGAAGAAACAATTAAACAGTGGTAGAGATCTAGGATGGTGTAAATCGGGGAATTCATCGTTTGGGTAACAGTGCTCAGGGATCGAATAGTGGGATCGGGAGGCCGAATAAAATCGGTGATGTATAGATTAAAGGAGCCCAGAACGAACTTGATATCTGCGGACCGATAGCAATCGTTAACGTAAGGTACGTGTATCATTTCTGTTAGTATGGAATGCTTTTTTCCCAAGTAGTGATAACCAGCAGCCCAGTCAACACACCATAGGATATTGCTTTGGTGAACCTGGGTGGGTATTACCTCCCCCGGGAGATATATCGCCTTTCCGTCGCACCAAATACTTTTTATATTATTTTACGCAAAGAATACGGATCCTGTATAAGAGATTTGGCAGGGTAACCATACAGGTATTAGTTAGCCTGGGCTGACCTGGTCGCGTAGCTGCGGTCACAGGTAATGTACTTACCGGAAAAAGGAGAGTCCGGTAGGGACGCCGCGGGTCGGAACAATAGTACTACTTGCAACTCACATATGGTCAAGTAAACCTGGGGATCGATATCAAACGTAAACTCCAGCGGCGATCCCTCATTAGTTAAGTGTTCGGGCAAACTAAACTCTCGACAGAATGTTTGATGATCCGTTTGGGTATCCTGAAAGGGTTGACCTGGAGTAATCCGGAGAAACCACGATATCAGGTGAAGCTTCTGGTGACAGCGGAGGGTCAATGTGCACTGCTGGACCTGGGTAGTCGGAGAGGGAAGGGATCGAACAGTATAACTAAACACTGGCTCTTGCGACGCCTGCCAGACTCGTAGTTTTTCAAACACTTGTTGGCACTGCCCAAGGCTCGCTAGAAGTTTATCTACTTCCCGTTCCTCATTTCGGAGGGCTTCGGTCCGTTCCAGGCGATCGGCCAACGTTTTCAGCGGATGTTTGACCGTACAATTTTCTTTTGCCATCCCGAGCAATTGAAGT
Organism: Dispira parvispora; assembly: GCA_027577015.1. Lineage (NCBI taxonomy): Eukaryota > Fungi > Kickxellomycota > Dimargaritomycetes > Dimargaritales > Dimargaritaceae > Dispira > Dispira parvispora. The sequence goes on from JANBPY010000196.1 coordinate 9,461, forward strand.
CGCTGACGGACTCAGGCAGTACAATTACAGGTGCCCTGGATATGTTACCTAACAATAGTAGTAGTGAATGAATGGATTGCGAAAATATGTTAAAGTTAAATAACTGTCCAGTATGATGCAAAATTGGTTTTCGTGCATTACTACTAGTGTCTTAAAATTTCGCAAAGTCGAACACTGGATAGCGATTGCCTGGGAGAGGCATGAAGCACCTACTTACCCATTTACGAAAACAATCGTATAGCAACAAAGAAGTCCCGCATGCCGCAGTATTGGAACCCCCATATGGCCCTTCGTTGGAAAGCGAAAATGAACCTCCATACCCTTTGGAGTCAATTTGGAAGTCATGAGAATAGCCTTGAATAGCCAATTGGAAAGCATGCACTCCGACAACGGAACCTACTTTTCTCCACCTTATTTTTCTTTCTTGATTGCGATTACATTACTGAGGTGACTTTGACATTACATCCACCTACTGTTTTCGTACTACCATACTTGGAAAATTTTACAGCTTCCGTTTTTATTTTACTAGCATTCCTCATGTCTGTTCGTTCTACTGATAGTGATAGCGAAAGTGATTTTTCATTAATCGAAGACGATGACCCTGTGGTGACTACCAACGCAGTCACAGAACTAACCAATACAACTCCGCCCCACGTACCGTACAGTTTACCCTTGTCACCCACAAAGGAACACGGTGAAGCGGTTGTGGCCCAGAATGAAAACCACCAAATAGACGCATTGCGTGACACCCTAGCCAGCAACCCGTACCAATACGACAAGTATGTGACATTGATCCAATGCCTACGGGAACACGGCTGTACCGCCGAGCTGGAAACGACGCGCCAGGCAATGCAAAAACACTTTGGGCTGAGTGAAGATATCTGGCTGGCTTGGCTATCGGACCGAACAACACAAACAACGGGTGCCGACGCCAAGAAGAAGCTACTCGCACTTTACCAAACTGCAGTCCAAGACTATCTGTCCATCAATCTCTGGCTGGCTTATTTACAAGCCGCCATGGAGACGTACCACACCCAAACATCGTCTTCGGAGATGGAAAATGACTCGTTTCTGTCCTTACAGGACGTCCGGGATATTTGTGACCAAGCCCTGCTAGCCACCCGTTACCATTACCCACAAGGGTATACAATATTTTTCGCGGTACGCGATTTTGAAATGGAACAACTCTTGACCATCACTGAGGACTCTGCCGACCGGGAGAATCGTATTCAACGCATAGATGACCTATACCAGAAACAACTGAGTATACCATCGCCCCGTCTGGATGACATTTTTACCGACTATTCTAGTTTTATTACGACCTATCGACCAGCCAATTATGAACAGATTATGGTAGATACTAACCGGTTGGTGGCCGAGGCCCGTATCCAAACGGACAGAAGAGAGCGCTGGGAAACCCAGTTGATAGAATCAGGTCACGACTTTTTCACCTACCGTAAATACATTCACGCGTTACAAACCAGTCGGACCCCCGTAGCACCCTATGAAATTGCTACTTTGTACGAACGAGCCATTGTGGTCCATTACTTAAAACCCGAATTATGGCAGAGCTATGCCGGGTTTCTCTTTGAGGATTCCACGCTAAGAGATAAATTTGTCACGGTGTGCGCACGTTCTGTGAAAAACTGCCCTTGGTCAGGCCAAATATGGGCTGATTACCTCCGGTCGTGTGAGATGCATCCTACGTCAGTGCAGGTTGATTCTGTCACTATTTTTGAACAAGCAATGTGCTACTTTCGTTCGTCACCCAGTCTGGACGACCTAGTGATATTATGCTTGGAGAAACTCGCTCAGGAACGTCGCGGATGCATTTCCACCACCCCCACTGCCGATATGCAGGATATGCTACGTAAGAGTTTCCGCCACTACCAAGGATTGGTACGCGAATTGTGCCAAACGCACGACCCACAATTTCGACTAGAACTATACCAGATCGCACTAGAAACCACAGTATGGCAGTTTGCGGATTATGCTCGTACCCTATGGCAAGAAGTTCTCCACCTCCGACCTACCCAAGTCCATGTATGGATCCAGTATACTGAGTTCGAAATCCGCTACGGAACGATACCAACTGCCCGAGAGTCACTTGTCCGTGCCCTCCGTGTGGCCTTGGATTGGCCAGAACGTCTATTCGACTACTCCCTAACATTTGAGAAATTATACGGTAATATGGAAACCGCAATAGGCATGACGAGTAAAGTAAATTCAGCTCGGGTAGCGGTGGAAATCCGCAGTCAGCGAATGATGGCAGAACAACAAGAGATCGAACAGCAGGCGGAGATTAAAAAAGAGCGGCAACGGCAGAGAGATCGTATTAATAAGAAAAGACGTCGCCAGAAGGACAGAAAACAAGCTCAGGTTAGCGTTACTCACGCCGTAGAAAAGCGGAAACGCTCGCCTTCAGAAGCTGAACGTCCATCTGAAGCGTCAGAGGAAGGAGGAACGCTTGAAGAGGGATTGGGTAACACTACTCTCGCAGCGAAGAGTGGTAGCACAGTAGTCGAGGAACATCCCAATCCTCCCCTTGAAAAGCGTCCACGGTACAACGAAAAACGAAATTTATCTGCGGTGGACACAGTGCCCGCTTCCGAGGATCAGAGCGGGGAATCGACCGCCAATGACACCGCCACTGTCTTGGTGAGCTGTCTGCATCCTTCGGTGCGAGAAACTGAGCTCCGGGATTGGTTCGAATCTTGTGGTCCAGTGAAGAAGGTGACCCTGGTGCGAGATATGACCGGGGCCCTTAAAGGTTACGGATATATAGAATTTCTCTCCCCTACTTCCGTTTCAGAAGCCCTACGTACAAAGCACGGTCAAACTTTGGCAGGTCAGACTGTGACGGTTCACCGGTATGCCGCTACGGAAGCAGATCCGCGCACTGTCTTCGTTTGTAATTTCCTAGCCTCGACTACTTCTACCCAATTGCAAAATCTATTTGCAACGGTGGGGTCGGTCAAACAGGTACGTCTGCCACCCACGCGTCGGGGTAAAGCAAGGTGTTTCGCCTACATAGAATTCTCCACTGCCGCGGATGCCCGCAAAGCGGTAGAGCAGCTCAACAATTACCAGTGGAATATGGCACATGGTGCCTTATCGGTTGCCCTGTCCGACCCTAGCAAACGCCACCTTCCCCACGGTCGCCCAATCCCGAAAACAAAAAATGGCCGAGTGCTCCACGTAGGCAACTTACCCAAGTCGTGTACGGAAGATGAACTGAGGACGTTGTTTAATTCGTTTGGTACCTTGTCTGATGTGCGTTTGCCAAAGGGACTTAACTTGGACCAAGCCAAAGATTTTGCCTTTGTGGAATTCCGAAACTCTGAGGATGCGGAACGAGCCCAATCGGCTCTCAATGGCCATATTTTCGAGGGACAGTCCCTTTCAGTAAGTGTAGCGAATCCAGAGAAAGCTGACGCCAGTTCCCATGACTTCAAAGGGATGGTTAGCCAGCAGTCGATCCTCCCAGTTCAACCATCAACCACGGTACGGATGACCCAATTTGCGCAACCTGTTAAATTGGCCCGCCTTCGCCAGATTTTTGGTCAATACGGATCAGTGCAACGGGTACATGTGAACAAGGAAGTCAGCAAAGTATTTGTGGAGTATACCCACGTGGCGGAGGCGACCCAGGCCGTTGAAAAACTCCACAACCGAGTGATCGACGGTAGTCGAATAAAAGTTCATTTCGCAGCACCAAAGTCTCAGGAAACCACTTTGACAACACCCCATCAACCAGCAACATCCGCCCACACAAGTGTACCCACCGTCTCTGGTATGGTCCCCAGGTAAGTAGATAAAATTTCACGCAGTGACATTGATGATGGAGAATAATAGCGAATGCGTTAGCCCAATCATGTACCTTGTCATCAGCTATCCAGTTTTTTTTTCAACCAACGGGATGGAAGCCTGGTGTAAAAACCCTGGCTGACTTTCACAATACGCTCTACCAACCAAACTCTGGTACTCATGTCACCGATTACCCCCCTTGTCAAGGTAGAAACAGCCTATGAGGTGCAGCGTTTAAACCGTGGTAAAAGATAGGATAGCTACTATCGCATAGTGTGAATTAGGTTATACGCACGGCGAGTAACTAACTAGTATTGTCATGGTTTTTTAATTTATTTCACCTGTCGTTAAATATCATTATAGAGCTCTTCGTAAGGGATCCCGCAGTGCTGCACTACCCCTCACCCGCAAACAATCAAGTCCAGTCATTCCTACTCGACAATTGCCTACCAACGATACTAACTCTTCTAATCAGAGAACACAAGGACCGAATGCCACTAGCGACGATGGAACTAGTGCCAAAACTAACGATGAATTCAGGCGTCTGTTCTTTTCTAGTGGTTCTAAAAACTAATGAAGCCGCATCATGCTATGGTAATGTCTTCTCAATCTGTTCATCATTGCTAATGGTAAGCTTAAAGAATTGGCAATAGCTTCCCTCTTTTGTAACTTCATAGAATCATGGTTCCTTTTCTAATATTACTAGCGGTCTTGGGATGTGTACTTCCTGTCGTAGGAATCCTCCGTTAACCCAATATTGCGATAAATCGATTATCACTCTCACTATGAGCTTTACATCTGGGACGTGGAGTAGCCGTACGGGTGGGGTATTTTACATGGGCACAGGCACTAACATATAGGGGTGACCCTATTTCTAGCGGCGATAGTGATCCTTGAAGCTTCCTAGTTTTACGTAATATCTGTTGGCTCGGAACTTGATGTTCTGGTTGACCGCCAGGGACTTCAGCCATTATTACTTTTCCATGATTGCCTGAGTATGATTTTTTTATTAATAAATTATACAACGATGAAAGTGCTATCCTGACTTCAATTGTGAGTGAAACATGTAGGTGGTTACTTTTCAAACTCTATAACTGAAATTCCGTCGTAATGGAATGAATCCCCTACAAAATCATGTCGGCTGAAATATATTTGGTACATATTTTGCTTCTAACTTCTGTAAGGGTG
>JANBPY010000197.1:0-14421 GCA_027577015.1 Dispira parvispora
TTAATTTTACACTGCGGAGGTAACAAAGAGTCTAACATATGCGACAAAATTTGTCACGTTCTAGAGTGATTCGATCCGTAATGGCTACAATTTCACTTTCTCCTGTGCACAGTATTATATTTCGAGTATAACAAAGTTTTAACTCCACCTCTTTATCATTTATTTGCACTGAATTGCCCCAGTTATAAAACTGCCACAACAGAATCAACCTTTACAAGCTTGAAGGGCCTAAAAGAAATAACCGTTGAAGGAAAAATATGATAAAGTGTACCTTACTGGTTATTTCCAAGGGTGTGTGACAGGATTCTGCTATAACGTTTCGGTATAACCGGTATTCTTCCAATGACTGCTTGCGTTTCGATTGTATAGAGGTAAACTCACCACCGTTGTTTGTCTCGCGAAATTTTTAATTATAAAATCGTAGCTGGTATCTAATTGCCCCAAAGTTGCTATACAAGCAAAAATAGTTACACATCACTGGTTATAGCTGGAACATAATTTCTAATAGTATTCGAAATTTCTCAAGTTTCTGACAAACCTGTACTCCTCTCTCTTCTCTGAGGGTAATGTACTCTACCGATTACACCCGCCTTTTCTTGTTGTATCAGTACTATGTGGTAATTCGTACACAATATTAAAAGGTAATCCCAAACACTATCCTCCACTATCCATCAAGGCAACACTATTTGTGGACAGTTTATTTTATACTTGACTGATGATACACCACCCAAGGTTTTAACGTAAGACGATTAAAAAATAAATAGATAAGCACAGAATATTAGAACCATGTTGGCCGGGATGGTGGGTGAGGCATGATCCTGAGGCCAAGTTGTGGAAGCATGATTCTCCACCTGAGGGTGTTGCACAAAGTTATTACAGAGAGTGTGCAATATAGGGTAGCCTATTGTCAGTAGAACTGGGAATCAGAATAGATACACTGTGTGAGCTAGTCCTTGGGTCTATGGTGATTCAGAAACCTTTTAGTGCATTCCATAAAACCCCCTACAAGGAGTCACGAGCCGCAATGATATGTAATGGGTATAGGAATCCAAGCAAACCGGCAGTCAATGGGGTAGAATGTAGATTTGAAGCCGAGTTGATACTGTGTTTTGGTGACTGGTGGGTCCTTTACTCAACGGTTACGCTGGCATATTCTTCACGTTTTTGAGGTGGACTAAGCTTGGAAATCATGGCACTATTCGTTTCTTCCTGAGGAACACATTTAATTTTGACTGAGTTGAGAGGTCAGCCGATATTGATACGGGGGCTGCAGAAAATTGTTGCGATGTAGCGGGATATATCGTCAATGATGGTTTCATCTTACTTCGGATTACAAGGAAGGTGGGCTGTTTCTGATTTACTAATACACCCACGCTCATATTCTGTTGAGAGTATCTGCCCTGTAAGATTAGTATACCTCAGCTCAATATCACTCATAGCTCATGATAAGTGGTTTAAAAGTTCGACAAGAGTAAGCGCTTCACTGTCAAAGAGAATCAACAGCAGCAGGCAACACACGAAGGTCCGAGATATAAACCCTACTGCGTGGGTCGGCACGCTAAAACAATCAACAACACACAAAAGTTAGGAGCGAGAAAGTAAGTTTACTACATTCCTGCAACTACCATGCTAATACCTCAAAGCGAGGTGATAAAGATATCGTGGCAAACTCTTGACGAGCAGCAGCCCAGTGAGTTTCCCTATCGGAGTTCGCCGGAAGAACCCCTTCCCTTAGCCATTTATTATGGATAAGATAAAGCTCGGGTCGGAAAAATGACCGGATCATTCCTGCAGATTTAATGGTTTGTTCCACTGAATATGCCGAGTCATACATGCAGGTCGATAAGGAAGCTCATCCTCATGCATCTCCTAATAGACCTTGGGAACAAGGCCGCTTCCCCCGCCCCAGTCTACTTGGCCTCGCAATAATCCGACTATGCGATGAATTAGCCGAGAACCCACCGCTAGGTTTTGACGGTTAAACGTACACAATACGGAATTATCCCGATGAGATTGTATAAATAAGAGATGGTTCATGATGCCGAGAGAACCTTCATGTTTTCAATAAATATTATAGTTATCCTTATCCTACTCGTTGAGTGTCTTTATTTGTGTAACTCTCCTCGATTCGTAACAGTACAATGCAGTTATATAAACCGCTGATATTTTTGGTTGCATACCACACTTGACGAATGGGTAACATTATCCCAGCCATAAAATGAAAAATTCACCAGGGGAACATGGACAGTAGAGGGAAAGGAATAGTAAAGCTAGGTGCAGATTAGCAGTTGTCCTCAATCACTATAATCGACTGAGTGATGTACCACTGAGATAAATTAAACCAGATCATATCAAAAATGGTAACATAAACGGTTCATTAAGTAGCGTTAGCTAACCAGTAGCACCAACTGTTGAAGTTTTGGGTAACCCATGATCTTTAACAAACTACAAGCTACATACTGCAATTCAGAGTAAATAATGGAGTAGTATTACACGTGGATGGTAGCTTCGAGGCAAGTTAATCATGAGCGCGAGCGTGTGATTGTGAACTCAGTAGATATGCTGTATACCAGTACGCTGCATTCACAAGACCTAGGTAAGGAGACGTTGTGACCAGTGTCGAAGAATCCCCCATTGTTAACCCCAAGGACAATGGGGATCATAAAGTGAAATGCACGTATCAATTATGTAATGGATGCTACTAGTGCTAAGAGTGCCAGATACTACACCCTTTGAGTGGAGTAGTCCTTGCTCACAGTCACATCCTGTTGGATATTTAGGAGTTTTAGGGACGTGATCACTAGCTTCGTATGCAGGACTAGATACCATACACCAGACCAGACCAATAGGGGGTGGACAGGGTACTCCAATGAGATAGCACTGTACTAGCGATTTGTATGGACACGATATGTTCCATTTTTTTTCAACTACACAGGTCCTGCAGATACACCTCCAAGGTGGATATACTAGTTGAAGCAACACCTGAATTTTGCATCCCTTGGAATTCCCACCCAGCCGAGTTCCGGTTGTGATGATAACATTGCCTTACTAGCAATGCTAATCTAATCTAGCCATGCATGGTTAATAATCAGTTGGGGACTGTACACAGAGATTTGTTGACAGGAGTGAAATTATTACCACCAAGTACTGCAATACTCCCTGTTATATCTAAACCTGTACCTTGTCCATATTTGTTACAATAGATTCACATACCATTGGTTGTGGGATAGACGTAATTTTTACTTTCGAAAAGCAATGGGTACAGGTAAAAAAAAATCAATCCTACAACAATTCCCAGTGCAAGTGCTCCAATTTCAATGTAAAATACAGGCATTCACAAGGGACACATCCCACTCTGACAAAAAAATTTGACTTCAAAAAGGATACCCGTTTGTATTAGAATTCGGTTTACTCCAGTTGATCCTAGTGCTAATAGAAATATAAACCGAGTTTACTGTTGAATAAGCCACAGTGGGGCTCCGTTTCCCCCGTTAAGCGAGAAGGGGAACGGCGATACTGTGATCTGCATATCTGGTATAGTGGATGAAAAACGAGCTCTATGCCACCAGGACATTTGAGCGGTGAAATCCAATTAAATAGTATAGCTCACAAATGAGTCCTAATAAGCCACAATTAGATGCAGCTACGGTCGACTAGTGCAAATTAACGAATTTCAACTCTTCACATCGAAATCAGATCATATTATTCTCATGGTAGAAACTCACCCCCAACAACAGCTAACAAATTACCAACTTAAAAAGTGAACGAAATAAATCCTATTCAAGCAAACAACTCCTATAGTGTTAGTTCACATCGGCACCAGTTGGCGTCGAACTCAACACAGCCACCGACGGTCGTATTAATAGAGCTCCGGGTACCGCGACTGCTCGGGAATATGTGAACAAAAACGCGCATGCTTGAAAAACTCCTGCAGATAAGGGGCTGGTAACCGAGTCATGAACGTTGTATACTGGCTGTATGCACGCAGAAGCCAACAAACATAGGGGTGCACTGCCTAAACTCCTGCGTGGGACATGTTACTGGAGCTGAAAAGGACAGTGTAGGGACAATTTATGTAAAACATGAAATAAACGTGGACAAGGATATTGTCATCCAGGATGAGCCACCTTAACTTTTCTCGTGTGGATCAGCTTAGGACACCATGGCAAAATTCATCTCTGGTATAAAAAGTTGGCGACTTTCTTCAAGTGCTGATACAATAACTTATGCTTACCAAACCTTCACTTTAAGACTATTGGTCTATGTTATATTTTATTGCTTCTTTCAAGTTGAATTACTTTTGATCTATCCCTTAGGTATTAGGGAATTATTTCTTATTTATAGTTATTCGTTGCCATCGTATTTGTAGTATTTTTAAAATGAGTCCCGCTTTGTATGCGACTAGTAACGACTGTGTGTCGTGGAAACCCCTTCGTGGTAAGGGGGCTGTCCTCGGGGAGTATGAACATCATGTGATGGGTTTTGGATTGGCCGAAATCCCTACCAGTTCGTTTTGGCCGGTGATGTGGGCGATACTGCTGAATCGCTGTAAGGCTAAACATGACGACTGGTTAGCCAATATGTGTCATTTGGTACAACGCGGCGGGGACTGGACTGTGCAACCGCTTACTGTAACCATGGATCCTCAGGCCACTGTGGTCAGCGTGGTAAACGAAGGGGTCTATCAGAACAACCTTGTACTAGGTGAGGAAAAGTCGTTTAACACCGATACCTTGGTGGGTGTCGTAACCAACGGAGAGGTGGCGGAGGAGGACCTGTTGTCTGAGGTGGCGCAATGTATGGCCCAGTGGGACATAGTCCTTGCGTTAGCGGTCGTGGTGAACAAAAAATTGACCCAGCATCAGGCTCATTTAGTTTATCGTCCTGCCCAGATGCCAGCCGATACCGTTGTCCAACTGGCTGACCAATTCCTTCGTCTGATCGACTATGTGAACCACAACGGGCTGAACGTTACCCTGGAAAATGTACACCAATGCATTGGGGAGTCCACCTTTACACTTCCCCTTTATCGTAACCAACATTTGGCGGACTGTAACGCGGTGAAGCATGAAGCCTTAGTGGAATCCCAATCGGAACCAGTGGTGGCTTCCTCTGAACAAACTCGTATTTGGCTTGACAGTCAAAACAACCACCACCGCTTTTACCACCTCGCTGTTATACGTCCTCAGGAAGTTGTAGATTCAGCCAGAGTGCAAAGCGCTTTTGACGGGCTGACTAAACAGTTTCCTATTCTCGTTAGTCGTTTCGTAGACCAGCTGAACCAAGTATTCCGATACGAAGCCATCGACTCGTCAAACCTTGCTGCGCGGGTGACTATCGACGAGGCTCTTTTTAACGAACCTGTTAAGCTGCGTTCAGTACTACACGATGCTCATCGTCTTGATAATGCGGATCACCCACTGTTTAGTGTGGTGGAATTGGTATCCAACGGTAGTGATCGTATTGAATGGCTGTCGGTGTATTGCCACTATGTATTGGGAGACCATAGCAAGTTTCACTATTGGGTGGAGCAACTCCTAAACTTGATACGCAATCCATCAGCCTTGCCTTTGTCTGTGCTTGATGCCAATGCATCTGATGATGGTTTGGATCCCACCGAGTTCTGGAAAACCCACTTTTCCGATGACTCTTTATACCTTGACCTAGATGGAAAACCGTCACAGCCATTGAACCACACTTGTGATGTGAACAGGTATGAACCCGCCATCCCTAGTTCCCTCGTGTCTCATCTTCCTTTATTGATGGAGTCAATGTCCATGAGTTACTTGGAGTTGCTTCAAGGTTTCGTGGCCCTATTCCTACTTCGATTGACACAGCAATCTAGTGTCGCGTTGTTCGGCCAAGCTGACCATAATTCGGCTGTACCCTGGGTTGCCCAGACAACGGGTGAAATATCTGCCAAAGCTGCGCTACATTCCTTGGTTGAACAGTACCGCCAGTCCGCCGAGTACGATTGGTCGCAATTTTCTTTCCCCGAAGATTCCAGGAAACCCAGCATTCGTGTGACGGCGCTGTCCATGCTACCTGGGTATGCTCACGACTTTGGTCAGCCCTATGCTGAGACCCCACTCTCACTGACATGGCTGCATAGGGAAGACAACTCCGCCTTGAAGCTGGTGGTCGACTATGACAAAGGGGTGTACCAAATGGCAACTGTCGAACGCCTGGTTAAAAACTTACTCTTTTTCACCTCCCAGTGCTGTGCAGACATAACCCAGGACTGGCGTGGCGTTGACGTGGTGCATCCTGACGAACAAAGCGTTTTGCTAAACGAATTCGCCATCACCAAGCATGGTTATGATCCTTACGACGCCAAGGCATTGGGGGTGCTGGATCTGTTCATTGGTAATGTGCGACAATGCGCTGAATCCGTCGCAGTGGAATGTGGAGATCATCGAGAAACGTACCGCTCTTTATATGAAAAAGTGCAAGCGCTGATAACCCATTTCCGTTCAATTAGTATCCAAAGGCAAGAACGCATCGCCGTGGTTGTAGAGAGCAACGCTTTCACCGTCATGACCTTACTGGCGCTGTGGACACTCGGTGTGGTGTATGTACCAATCGACAGTCAGCTGCCTCAGGAGCGACAGCAGTACATGATTGAGACGGCAGGTTGTACACGGGTTTTCTCTACCACCTTTACCAAACCAGACTGGATAGAGGCCATCGCAATTCAAGAGGTGCTGAATAGTATATCGTGGAGCAAAGACCATGCAGTTTTGCCTGATGGTAATATTAAACACATGCCAGATGAAATCGCCTACATCGCGTTTACCTCAGGTACCACCGGGAAACCCAAGGGTATCATTGTTCACTACGGGGCATTCAACAATCTCATTATCACTCACCCGTTATTCGCCCAGGAATGTCCACGGGAATCCCGCTGGTTATTGACGGTTGGACCAGCGTTTGACCCTTACCTATACGGTACATTTCTTTCCCTGTGCTGCGGATGGACTGTGGTACTTGCCTCCCATGAAATTGTCATGGATGTCTTACCTACCATTAATGGAATTCTCACCACCCCTTCGTTTATCGCCGCCTTAGACCCTGAAAATTATCCGATGCTGAAATGGGTCTCCGTTGGTGGTGAGGCCCTACCCCAGACGTTGGCTGACAAGTGGTCGCCAACTTGTCACTTATATAACGGATATGGTCCCACTGAAACCACGGTAGAAGCTACCACTAAGGAGATAAAATCTGGGAATAAGGTGACAATCGGTCGTCCATTGCCCAACCGAAAATGTTATATCCTGGATAATCGACAACAACTGTTGCCAATTGGGACTATCGGTGAAATCTACATCGGTGGGGTTGGGGTTTCCCAGGGTTACATCAATCGACCTGAACTCAATGAGACTCGATTTATACCTAATCCGTTCGCTAGTGGCAGACTCTATCGCACAGGGGATTACGGTAGATGGTTACCCAGCGGTGAACTGGAATGCTTGGGACGTGCGGATGACCAGGTTAAAATTCGTGGTTTTCGGGTTGAAATTGGCGAAATACGTGGCGCCCTGCTGAAACAACCAGGAGTACGAGACGCCTTTGTGTTGGTGGTGGATAAAAAGCTACTCGTTGGATTCATCGTTGGCGAGCCAGAAACTCATTTCTCGAACTATGAACTTCGTAAAGCACTGCAGAATTGTCTACCAGAATACATGGTACCACATCACTTGGTTGTCATACAAGATCAGTCTGGATTTCCACGTACAGTGAATGGCAAAGTAGACCAACAAAGGTTGCTTACTGTATTCCAGGATTATCGTACTCAGCAATTGGATGTAGAGGAAGGTATTCTATCCCTAGATACGCTAAGCGATCCACAGTACGTACTGGTGACTGCAGTTTCCAAAGCTTTAGAGCTACCTCTGCGACAGCTCTCCCTCACTTCCTCATTGCTGCAGCTCGGCGGAGATTCCATTAGTGCGGTTCAAATATCAGTGCAGTGTCGCCAGCATGGTTGGAACGTGCCGGTATCGTTGCTTCTGCAAGAGGACTCACTCGAGAGAGTCTCACAGTTAATGGATCGATTGGAAGATAAATGTGCTGTACTGGAGACCAATGGGCTATTGTCCTCAACTTCCACCCGCCAATGGGACATGTCCCCGAGCGGATTAGATACCGTTTATCGAGAACTTTCTGCTTTGGGATGGAAACCAGGAGAAGTTCAGAGTGTCTATCCCATGCTGCCAATGCAACAGGGAATGATGGCAGCGACTGCCCGCAACCCAGCAGAATATGTTATCCAGCTACAGGTTACCCTTCACGGAACACTATCCAAAAATGACATTACCGAAATTATCTGGTCCTTAGTGCAGTCGTACGATGCTATGCGGGTACATTTTATGACTAACTGGAGCCAAGGTAATATCCATGGACTACAGATTACAAAAACACCCAGCTACGAGGCTTTCCTCCGTGACCAATGGTGTCAACTGGAACCAGGGGTTGACGGCGATTCCTACGCCAGGAATGAAGTTAAACGCGGTTTCGGAGATCTCACCCCGACCATTCGATTCGCCGGACAACCTATCGCTACGGATTGCCACAAATTGTTGATAACTGCCCACCACGCTGTGGTCGACGGGTGGTCCGTGGGGATATTGCTGCGTTCCCTTCTACAGAAATTAAACTTGAAACTCGACTGTACGGCCGAGAATACCATGGTATTTCCTTCCTTTGGTGACTATTCTCTATACGTTCATAATCGAAATGCACATCCCGTAGAGGCCAGTAAAACGTATTGGCAGGAATATCTGGCCGACATAGACACTGCTACCATAGTTTCTTTGCCGGGTGACCGTGATGGGGCGGGCAGTGTGCAAGAAGCTGAGGCAGTTTTGTACTGTAACATTCCCGAGTTATGTGATGTGTTAAAAACCCATGCTATCACAATGTATACACTTATCCAGACCGCTTGGGCTCTCACTTTGAACCGCTACACAGGTGGTCAAACCGATCTGTTATTCGGACAGGTGCTTTCTGGTCGTGAAGAGACATCGTATGCCAATATTGACCAATTGGTGGGCTGTCTCGTCAATGCACTCCCAGTGCGTATCCAACTTACCTCAGCGCAGTCCGTCTTGGATCTGTTAAAGCATGTTCAACGACAACACCACCGTATGCTCCAGCACCAATACTGCCATCTCACTGATATCAACCAGTGGGTAGATCAACCCGACGTAAGAGTAAACGACCTTTTTAACTCTCTGCTAGTTTATCAAAATTTCCCGTCTTTACCGTCCAAGAATAACCGACTACAGGTTCTAGAGTCAACTTTTATTCGATCATCAGAATTCGCACTTACACCCATGGTGGAACATAGCGGAGAAGAGCTTGTGGTGCGCATCAGCCATCGCCCTTGCATGGTTCACACGGAGTACGTGGTGCGAATTGCTCAGTACATGGCCAGCTGTTTTCATCATCTGGTGGCAAGTTTGCTCGATCATGGTGGGTACACTCCTGCCTTAGTTCCCTTCAAAGGTATGAGTGACTATATTGCAAGGAAATGTTTTGCAACCCAGGAAATGGTGGCGCCTACCTATGCCATTGATACTACACTATGTGTCCATGATGTTCTGAGACAGGAAGCCTATTCCATAGGTGATCGCATGGCCATTGAATATGGTGATAGTATCCAATGGACTTATTCCGAGTTGTACCAACGATCACGGTATATTGCCTATGGGTTGCTGGCCAGCGGAGTGAAACGGGAAGAACCAGTGGGTCTCGTCATGGGGCGTCAACCTAGCGCCATTGCAGCCATGTTTGGTATTTTGATGGCAGGCGCTGCGTACGTACCAATGAATGCCGATTTTCCCGTAGAACGTATTCGATTTATTGTACAGGATTGCGGAATACGGATGGTATTGACCAATACTAGCGTGGATCTCGTTGGGGTACAGATCCTGGATATTGACACACTAATGGACCAACCTGCAGCCGAATCCCCCTTACCCCAGGTAAAACCCACTGATTTATCCCACATTATCTACACGTCGGGTACCACGGGGAATCCGAAAGGTGTCCAACAAGAACATCGCACAGTGGCCAATTACGTCCAGCAACCCGAAGAAGTATTGGGACTCGTACCCGGACTACGAATGATGCAATCCATGTCCTTGGCTTCGGACTGTTCGACCATCGAGGTCTTCGGAGGCTTATGTAACGGGGTAACTCTGGTCTTACGAACCGATATGTTGGACACTCTGGCAAAGGTGGACACGGTGATGTTGACACCCTCGGTGTTGGCTACCATCGACCCTTTCCGTTACCCGAATATCACATGTGTGTTGGTGGGCGGGGAAGCCCTTCCGTTGCAAACCGCGGAAAGATGGGCCAGACAGTGTCGATTGATTAATGTTTACGGTCCCAGTGAATGTTTCGCCACCCACGCTATGGAATACCGTGCGGGTGATCCTGTCACCATTGGTCGGGTAATAGGTAACATTGAGGCATACATCCTGGACGACCAATTGCGACCTGTTCCCTTTGGTGTACCAGGAGAAATATTTCTGGGAGGAATCGGACTTACACGAGGTTATGTCAATCGGCCTGAGTTGAACCAAACCAAGTTCGTGATCAACCCATTTAACCCTGATGGTGGTCGGTTGTATCAGTCGGGTGACCTTGGACGATGGTTGGTAGACGGAACAGTGGAATATTTCGCACGCAAGGACGACCAGGTGAAAATCCGTGGGTATCGAGTTGAACCCCAAGAGGTTGAGGCGGTTATAGTAGAATGTCCTGGGGTAGTATCGGCAGCGGTTCTTCCCCACGATGGGAAACTGTACGGGTTCTGTAGTCCGGAAAGTGTGGATATTCGTAAGGTTAAGGAATTCTTGGACCAACGGTTACCACCTTACATGGTCCCGCAGGATTTGTTTTCATTAGAGTCCATTCCTCTGACCGTGGTGGGAAAAATCGATAAGCATTCCCTGAAGATTACCTTAACAGCCCGATTGGCCCACTCGGACGAACGCGTGGTGAAGGGTCCAACTAATGCTACTGAGCAGGCCATCCACCAGGCTATGGGTGAAACACTGGATATTTCCTTGGATCACCTCGACGTAAGAGATTCCTTTTTCCAATTGGGTGGTGACTCCATTTTGGCCATTCGATTTTCTTCCTTGTGTCGGGAATATGGCATACAACTAAGCATTGCCCAGATATTCCGCTGCAAATCTGTAGCTTCTCTGGCTGAATTGGTGAGTGTTGTGGGCATCACTGACTCACCACTGCCTCCGCTTACTCCTTGGGAACTGACACTGCTCGATTGTGATACCAATTATATTTCTACCGAATCCGTCACTTTGGTCGTTGCAGAAGAGCTTCTATCCGAGTTTCCATCTACTCTGTCCAAAGTTATTCAAACCATTTCGTTATTCAACTCACGTTATGACTCAGTTGCTCGTCGGTTAGTACACCAACCCCATCCAGTGGCGATTATTGAACAAGGAGTGGAGGCACCACATCGGCTGAATCCCAGTGAAGGTGTATGGTTAAGTGGCACGTATACTCGTGAGTGCAATGGAGTGAATGTGGTCACTTTAATGGCCCACTTGGTTCCTTTGGCTCGAGTGGGTGGTTGGTCAACAATACTTCAAGGAATGGTTAAAAAATGTCCTGGTCTGGTTGCATCCCCCAATCCTTCAACGGTGGACACCCTTTCTTTCCCACATGTACCCAAGTATGAAATTGGCAGTATGCATCATCTTACCATATCGTACTCTGGAAATACATTCCGTGATGAATTGCTTCATAGTGGGCTTCACGCTCCTCTATCAGTGGTAATTATGGCCGGTTTCCTGATGGCTCTACATGAATTACAAGTTTTTGATTCGGTTGGTATTTTTGGCCCTGGTCACTTCGCTAGATACCTTACTAAGCGGTTGAATTCGGAGGAAGCTACGAGTCATATCACCGAATTTCAGCGTATCAAGCAATGGTATTACGATCAACTGGTACACGGTGACAGCCCTGACAAACCCGAAACACCCGTTCTCTACCACTACAGCGATGTGTGTCAACCCCATGGGATCCCACTTGTCGAGCAACGCACGTCGTTCTGGGATACGATGTATGACACGCAAGCAGCGGTGATCTACCAACCGAGTTCTCTTGTTTTACAGCTTTGCCATCACGATGCGACAGTTGCGGAGTCCTTGTTGGCAACGTGGGAGGCCCAAGTGAACAGATTATTGGATATTCCCAACCAACTGCGAGGTACTGAACACGCCTTTATCCCTGCGGATTTCCCTCACCTGGCCGTCACTTCCAATGACTTGGACGAACTCATGTGCGAGATCCACCAGGACTTGGGCATCCCACCTGCTGCCGTTCAGGACGTGTACCCATTGTCCACCATGCAACAGAACTTTGTGGTGAATACCCTACGTGACTCTACTTCCTATATTGTCCAACACGTGCTTCGTATCACTGGCGCACTGGACTTGGTCAAATACCGTGCCGTGTGGGATGAGCTTGGTCTGCGACACACCATCCTCCGTACTAAATTTTTGGCATCCCGTATGGTACAAGTAGTCACTGATCGCATGGACATTGATTGGGTGGTCAGTGACACTCCTTTATCAACCAGTAATGAGGAGTATCAGCATACCATGCGACAACTTGGGTTTGATTTATTCGGTGGACACCCCTTGCTACGTATGCATCTATTCCCGCATAGTGATGGTCATGGTTGGTTGTGCTTTATCGCTATCCACCACGCTGTGATTGATGGTTGGTCGTACCAATTAGTAATGAATGAGAGTCTTTCCCTCTACCATGATTTGCATTTGACGGCCAAAGTTCCCTATCGCCTGTTTATTGAGTCGGTGTCTGCGGGAGACACCACAGAAGACCAGAAGTACTGGACCGATTACCTGGAAGGGTTCGAGTCCACCCCAAACCTACCGTTTCCCCATACGCCTCGGATACGTATGTGCCAAAAGGATGCTGTTGTATTGAGCCGAACCGCTCCTCTGCATCGGCTTTGTCGTACCTGGGGTATTACGTTCAACGTGCTTCTGAGGGCGGTGTGGGCGTTGACGCTGACCCAGTACTTGGGGCAACCTAATGAAGTGACGTTCGGTGTGATGGTCTCTGGTCGGGATGGTCGGATTGATGGTCTAGATCGATTAGTGGGACCTACTACTAATACATTACCGTTCCGTGCTAAAGTTGATCCACGGAAGTCAGTCGTCGAATGGTTGCAAGAACTGGCCGAGCAATCAAATCAGTTGTTAGAACACGAACAAACCAGTCTGGTGGATATCAAACACTGGGCGGGTTTAGATACGGATGACCATCTTTTCCAAACCATGATAACCGTTGGTCGGTATCTGGAAACTAGTGCACCGTCCAGGGATTCCTTGATCGAATACCATTCACTCAAAGGATATAATGAGACCGAATATCCACTCATGGCATCCTTCGACGAACCCGTATCTGGCGGAGCACTCCACCTTACGATAGTGGCTAGTCACGAACCCTACTATCTGGACGAATTGGTCAACCATATTGCGCATTTGCTTTTACAGTTAGAAACGGTAGATTCGACGTCAATATTAGGGAGATCGTTGTTGCAAGTGTCCTCAGCTGCAGTTACCCAAGTAGAAGCCCGGATTCCCGAGCCAACCATGGCACGAAATGATCGTGACGGATTGTTAGAGGAAGTTCAACAGGCGTATCTTGCATTAACGCCTCATGTTGCCTCCGTATCGTATGACCGGTTTTCGGAAAAACCACAAAACTCCAACCCCCAGTTATTTTGGGAAACATATTTGCAAGGCGTGATTCCTACCCCCGATTTACCTCTGCCTAAGCCCAGTAGCAACCGTTTAGAATCGGTGACGGAATTGTTCAATATTCCGCTATCAAGGATACAGGATTGGTGTGGTAAATTGGAAATCACTATCAATTCGTTGGTTCGTGGTCTATGGACCCTGTTAATGGCGAGATACCTAGCGAAAAGCACCCGAGAAGTCATCTTTGGGGTCAGGGCAACAGAATATGACGGTGATGATTTCGGTATCGAAGAAATAGCGAGTCTTACAGTGAATACCTTGCCCTTCCGTATGAAACTAGACCCAACCTACTCCGTAAATTCCTGGTTGCAGTACATCCACACCCAGTCTGGAATTCTAAGGAATTACAGTCACGTAGACCTGGCAGATATTGAAGCGTGGGTCAACAACAAACCATTGTTCCAATCCATACTGACTAATGTCAAGCTAGGTTCTCGAGGCATGCCGAATTTGTCCGGTGCAATCGAAGAAGAATTACGCTCAGCGAATGAGGATGATAGGAACTTGACAGTGTATCCTTTGATGGCAACTTTTGCTGAAAATGGAGACAAAGACCGCTTACAGTTGCAAATATCGGGAAAGCACGAAA
>JANBPY010000198.1:0-14406 GCA_027577015.1 Dispira parvispora
CGTAGATTGTCATAAGGTTTAGATTTGCTGGTGGTGCTCAGAAACGGATAGAGGAACTGGGGAATATTGGCGTGGATAAGGTGTTGCCGTGTTTCCGGGTGGGCCGCCACTAGCTGCAATAACGCCAGCGCGTTACATACACGGTTGGACGCCTGTACGGACAGAGCTGAAGAGTGTAGTAACGGGTAAACCATGATAATTTCCTGGAGAATGATGGCCATAATACCGTACGAGTTCCACAATACCAGGGCCAGATCTTCGAACTGGTCACGCTTTTTACTCAATTCAGACAGGGCCTGTTCGCGAGCAGTAGGGTTAAAGAGCTCTAAGACCAAGGTATAAATGTCTTCCTCGGTACCCGGTCCACGGGCCTGCCCCGTACCGGCTCCCCCACCGTTGTTGGTGGCACTGCCATTTTTGTTATAGGCGGCTCCAAGGGCCTGCAAAGCCGATGCTCCCAAGTTGGTATGGAGTTGTTGACTACCCGAGTGCAACACGCTACTCACACCCGACATGCTACCTGATGTGGGCGGTGCCGGAGAACTAAGTAAGTAGTGCAAACTCGACATATCGGCTTGGGTCAATCCCGCTGTATTTCCAATACTAGTCCCGGCTCCCGCAGCCGCTCCGCTGTGACCTGTGCTAACGGGACCACTTGTACCTAGAAGATTACTTAGCACCTTGGCACTATGGCTACCATTGCTACCAGAAGTACTGCCGGCAACATTGGTGCTACCCAAGGGCGAAGGACCCGCATTTAACGTAGAAGTATTTAGGGTATAGGTCGGCGCTCCGCGGCCGATCCCACTGGCGGATCCGAAACCGTGGCTCCCGCCTAGATTTCCAAACGATCCACCACTCAATGGCGTCGATGTCGTCGGGGGTTGCTGCATATTCCGGACGAAACGCGACAAGTTCAGCTAAACGCAAGCGATTTGTAAAGAAATCCTGTCGCTTTTCAGGCGATTAAAAGGGGAAAATCCAACCGAGGTGAAAGTATAAAAGAGATGGAGTGTAACTGCTAATGGACGTATACCGCACGATGGAAAGGTCACACCCGAAAACAATCCAATTGTTCACCTAGATGGGAGGGAGCACACTTCAAACTAGTCCTTCTTAATAGCCAATCAAACAAACTATCGTGGTATCACTCTAGGAAACAGTGAGGGAAGAAAGAAGTACAAAGAAGATGAAACGACGCACCTTGTTAAGCTATCGGATTAGTCCCTGTACTTTTCCAGCCCAGTGACAGCGGTTAGACCTGGCTGACGAAAGAATAGGGGACTGGTATTTTGTCCATTGAAAAATATCCGTTACCCACCGATGACTTTAAACTCCCATTAGCGTTTTCTTTTGGGTATCTGGCCGGTTCCTTTTGCAACAGTATAAAAATATCCTTGGTTGTACCCAGAACAGTAGGATTAGAGTCAAATCGGGTATTGCTAGTATACATTTATTCCAAAAAAATAATAACGGTGGTTTCGATAGGGAGGAACCACTGCTATTTATACTGACAGAGGTATTTAGTAAAACAGTAAAAAAATTGGAATACTCACCACGCCTGGTTATTCTATACCCTCACTAATAACTACGAAACTAGTGATAACAAAAGGGCTATTCTGAATATTCTCTATTTTCAGATTCAAGCTTTATCTAGCAACCATATTGTGACTATTAATCGCAATAGGCTATGCTTCATTTATTTCAGGGTTATCGACATAAGATCATTTCACAGTTTATTAGCTTACAGTAAAGCACATCTTACAAAAACATGGAAGAAAAGTGGTCATCGCAAAGCTTATCTCGTAAGATTAAGAGTTCACTACACCTACGCGTTCACTGGCACATCTCCCTTCTCATTCTTATAAAAGTAGCAGAACACCGATTTTCTCCAATTAAATCATGTGATCCTCCCGGAAAAAGTATTTGCTGGAACGCACTATAAAAAATTCATTCATGTGCCAGGAATTTGAAAGCCAGCGAAGCATTTCTTTTGTGCTTCTGTAGGCAGGTGTAGGGAAAATTGAGTAGGTCATTGTAATTTTATTTTTGCTAATTGAAATACGACTATTCATCGAGACGTTTTATATCTCCGCGCAAACAACCTTCTAGGTTTCCTCCCTCACCGTCGTTGAACTTCCGACCCATCGGCCGGGCTAATACATCAGTTCTTCTCAATTTGCTAGTTATTTATCGTCCCCCCTTGCAGTTGTTCCGAATCTGTTCGTCCCAGGTGGCCATGGAAGAGAATATTGTGCTTTGCGTCGACGTCAGTCGGGAAATGGAAGAAGGGTTATCCGGTGCCACAACCATCCATCCCACCACCCGCATAGCTCATACCAAACGACTACTTAAAGCCTTTATCCAGGCCAAGAGCCAGCTCACCCCGGGTGTACAACATCGCTTTGCCCTGGTCTTACTAAAAGAGCAAGCAGAATGGCTAATGGATTTTTCCACCGACAAAGGCTTACTAGTCGCGGTGATTGACGAGGTAGTCACGACAGGATATTATCCACGTTTCAAGGCCGATTCTCTGTTTAATGTGCTCCACCAGAATGTCCAACGACTAGGAATACCAAAATTCCGAGCTATCTGTATTTACGGACGCTCCAATGTGCTCCCCGAGTGTCCCCAGGGTATTATTCGTCAACATATAAACCATCCCCAGTTTACGCTGGACTTTATTTACCTGCACAAGTCCAAATCAACAGACAACGATCCCCAGCGCATTTATGATTTTTGGACAACTCTAGAGAGTGATTTAACCCCTGGTTATTTTTTCGAAGTCACCAAAAGTTCCCGAAGATACACCCAAGCCATTATGAAACTCTTGGCCAACCCGAGTGTCCGGCCTAAACAGGAGGATTGTCATTACGTTTTTAATACGCCCAGGGTCTCCTTTGTAGAATAAAAATGTTCATGTTGGCAGCTCCACTTCTTTTGACAGTGGAAATGTGGACGAATAGAACTCAGCCAGTTCACGATTTTTTCCTAGCAACCTTTACCATGCAACTACCGCGGTGTCTCCCTAACCGGAATCTGTCCAATAGTTAACTCTTTCTATTTACGTATTGTGATCTTGAGTTGTATACCACTAACAAGCGAGTTTGCGTTTTTTTTTCAAATTTATGTGATAAGTATCCTATGTAAACTCAGTCCGCCTTGTACCATTTTCAATTGTGAGGGAAATCCAATAAAATAAACTACTTAAATCTGAACATTTATAGCTAATGTCCAAAGTATCACAGCCTTATCCTGCTAAGTGAGTATTTTCATCCTATAAATATTCAACCCAGGGTTAAAAGGATACCGATTATTTTTCGTTTCTTCATTATGTTACTACCCCGTGGTAAAGATCGTGTCTAAATTTTACCTTGCTATACTTTGGTTTCGTTGAATTAGCTTAATTCAGTAGCAATTAATCATTTCACAATTGCCAAATTCTTTCCACCCCATACCCACTATTGCCATAGTTATAATGCAGCCCCAGATGTAATTATTTTTCGAACTTGGGCGAAAACCAAAAAAAGCCTACCAAAATATGCAGCCTGCTTATGCAATGGACTGTACTTTATATGGCACTGTGCGCCTCTGGAACAACAGCTTTAGGACAAAGCATTCGCTCCTTGAAAATGTACATTGTACAGAGAGACCATCCATTGAAACTTTTGAAGGTGGCACCATTGAGAGGCTGGCTAAGAAGAACCTATTTGTAACCTTGAGTGTACTTGTGTAGGAGGAAAAGTCTACCGAGAAGGTTCTTTCAAGTGTCCTCTATGAACAACTGCGCTATCGTTAATACCCATGTTGGTAGGTTACCCATTCCTTAACACCAAAGATTCAGAATGTCCGAAAAAAAAACTCTTACTTCAATTTTGTTAAAAATTGTTTGGAAACCAACTAGCCCATTTGTGCATAATATCGTGACGCGTGGCAAAAATTGGGTTAACCGCAATAGCCCTCGCGCAGGTATCAACCAAAAGGTATGGGTGCAAGAACACAATGGTCAGCATGACCCCATCCCTACTCAGCCACGATGGACTTGAAGTCCACGAATGGCTATATTGACGGTATTCTTTAGTAAAATTGATATTGTTCATACCATGTACCATACTGGCAGCACTAGGCTCACTAGTTTCTATTATATAGAACTACGTTGAAACAATGGTTCAAGGGTGGCAGAGAAGCACACCCAAAGCTTTCCACTTCCTGCATCAACGAAACGTAGATATTTAAAAATAACTGCAATAGGGTGTGCTTCTTTGCTCATTACATCTGATGTAGAGGTATGCCGAAACATTGGGGGGGGGGTTACTTTTTCTTTTCGTCACAGTATGTCTATTTGAGTGAGTGTAAACGAATTCCACTTAATACAGACTTGATGTTACAGAACCAAAGTAAAGATGACAGTGACCAGGGTGGCGACTACTCACTTGAACGTTACACTACAAACCCCACAACGTGATATGATGGTCACTAAGCAACGGTGGGAAGGCGTACGATAAAACACACAGGGGCAGTGACCACCAGCTGCGCACGATTTAAAGGCCAGTGCACCTAAAGTATCGTCGGTGTAGCGGTTGATTCGCGTGACTGGTGTACTCGATATACTGTCAAGGTGCATTTACATTCCTTGTTTCCTAGGCAATGAGTATGGTATTGTCATGTAAACGTTACCCAATAGTGGCTTCTATGGGAAATACTTTCTAGAGATTTCTCACTACAAGGAAATAAAGGGTAAAGAATGCACCTGTCAAAGTTACCCGTAGTGCCCTTTTCTATTTCTGTCCTCCTCTAACCACTCACTTCCGACGTAATCATACGTCCGGAACACGACCACTGCTAATTTCATAGTAACCCTTCGCTGGTCACATAATATTATTTATCCAGCCTGTGTTGGTATTGGACGTGCAGCTTAATCCTGACAGTGGCTCTAAATTTCTCGCCCTTGCATTCCCACAGAATGCTGCAAGGTGCACCATCACTGAAACCTTTTGAATAACAGAAAAAAATTCAAGACTGGTCATATAACACTTGAGTACTGATTTAAAAGTTTATCCATGACACCCAAAGTGGGGTTAATGGGAATGATGACCACCCAAGTTCGCAAACAGCGTCCTACCGAATCGACTATGCAAGCCTTGATGTCACCCATGCGCTGATCCAAAAATTTTGAACAATTCGAAACAAAAGGGGATAAATTGGTCCGCTCTATGGCCTGACCATCGGTAAGTACAACCTGTCGCTTTTGTAATTTTTGAAGCACGGCTAAAATGTTGTAGTTTTACCAATATTATCAGATGCTATATTTCCAGTGCAAGTGCACAATGCGACAATGTCGTCTAAAACAGTAAACCAGGTATAACTTCATCCCCTCTCCATACAGAAACATCCATCCACAATCACAGTTTGTTGTGAAAACTACCCGAACTCCAGCTGATTTTCTAATTTAATTACACATATCTGGGTGCTAACGTGCACAGTTAAAAGGCTAATTTACCAAAGAAGGGGACTGACATTCGATTGGCCGTCTATAGGGCATGGACTTGACCTAGTTATGTCTAGAAGTAGCCAAATGGAATCTAGTAAATAGCCACTGATGTAAAGTATACCATTAAGGCGTATACCTGTCGAAACCCATTTGGGAAACTCAATCAAAATTTGGGGGTGGAGAAAAAAAGGGGAAATGTGACAATCCCTATTTTACTGAAATAGTTGTGTGGTTTTCGTTGGGGAATACTTTACCGCAACTCATTTCGTCCTATTTTTCATTTTGTTAGAAAAACGGAATAGGTTGATAAATTTCATAAATTTCGTTGTATCAGTTCCCACTGACTACTGCTTTGGTTACCTAATGGCCAAATCAATGCTGTGGGGTAATATATCCCAGTGGCAATGGCTTGAAAATTAAGGCATTATTCACTTTTATTTTGCATGGTGGCTTTTGTACCACTTTGGCCTTGTTAACTTGCATGGTAGTTTTAATTCAATTGTTTACTACTAGTTGCGGTAACCTGTGTGATCCCTGCTAAGCTGCACCGTTTGTTTATCGCTAAGCGGAATTGCTTCCCATATTGATAATCCGTACCATGGTAGTCTGAGCTGAAAGTAAAATGAGGGAGCCCACTTGGAGAAATTTGTCCACGCTGTGCAGTGATTGCATTGTTAGCAAGCATGTGGCGCATCAATGTTCGGTCATATAGTAGTTCCCTTCTTTTCGACAAGCATACACACTTTCCTCCCCCGCAGCATAGACCTTGGTACACTTGCCTAGTTTGCAAAGCGTAAAAAAACAATAGGGAACAATTGTTCAACTGCGCTACTGTGGTCATTACATTAAACCCCTATCTATACACGCTGCAGAGTTCAAGGAAAATAAAAAAATGGCGCATATTACCTGCTTGATATCTGAATGCATATTAAGATGACGTCAGGCATTGGTCCACATATGTCTGCGTAAAGGGGTTTTTGTTATTTTTTAAAGCTAAGCTCCCTGTTGGATTTCATCTTTATGGTGGGTTCATTCTTGAACCATACCTGCTGGGATTGTTTAGCATCGTAAATATGCCAAACATAACGATCGCACCAATGACAGCGCTAATCCAGCACTATATTTTGATAGGGGAAAATCCGCCACCCCCTGGGTGCCTATCAGGTACCCAATGATGAGGTTGAATGGGATAATTACAGCTACACTGTGGACGGAGGAAACTGCGTGTGAACTGCACTACCACAATGCGTTTAACCACAAACAAGGATTCCACGGTGAATAAAACATCATGTCAAGGAAATGGTCAAAAGATAATTACATTTGTTTGCAACAAGGGAGACCAGCCACGGTATTTAATTGTATCATTCTTTCGGTGAATATAACACTGGAAGGTAAGTAAGACGGCGCCTGTGTCCATAATAGGAATCAAGGGGTCCCGATAAGTCAGCAGGTTCAACCTCTCATCAAACCGGTATTGTTACCAAGGTATTCAGTCCGTGGTAGTGTATAACCGTCGGTATTCTAGAGTATTCTCCATTCTCAGTACGTAAATGGATTTCGAAATTACGTTAACAATACGAGTAGACGTGACCATAATAAATGTGCGACCTGTCAATGGAATAAGGCGAGGGGTGGTTACGTGTGATTTAAGCTTATTCTGGTATTAAGCGAGTCTAGATTTCCTACTCGATACACCATCATTTTGATGATCCAATCTCTAAGGAATACGAAAATCGAAACATATTACTGGAAAATATAGTATGCATCAATCAGTCTACTTTCAAACACAAAAGAAAGTATACTTTACTCATTTTCGTCCAGTTTTCGTAACCCGGTCTATACCATACATTTCAGAAGCTATGATACATACTATTATATTGACGCTGAGTTTCCAATTCTCATCACCACGCGGCAATATATCAACACAGTGATGCACTATGGCATTCGCCACTGCGAGTGTGTGTGCGTAGGTAGAAACCAACTTGCCACTGCGGGACTACATGGCAAAGTTCGAGTATCTTAACCGTGGGTTGGTTTTGTCAGTGCTTAGGCTTATCCTCTAGTATGTCACGGCAATGTTCGTTTACTCGGTTTCCACCATCCTGCATGCTTACTTTACGAATTGACAAGTAGGGTATATCTCTGCTCTTGTTAGGATAGGAAAGGTGAGCGACAAATATTTCTGCTAACCCATGCCGGAAGGATGTGACATCCGTAAATGACATTTAGGTATCGTGAATGTGTGGATACTGTTGACCAGGTGAGGATGCTACATATGTTGGAGGGAACGAGCAGGTGACAATTTTCTATCATAGATTTCATATGCGTTTCATATTTACACAAGGGAGGTCATAGCGGGTGGATTTACTGTTGGACGGAAATAAACAATCCGGGGTGGTCAGTGGCCATTTAGGTAAATAGTAACCCCGCATCTCCGCCACTTTCAACCCTGGCCGAGGGTGGCAAAGTAGAATCGATATACATACCATTATAATTGGCGGCGTCTCTAGTGAAAATTTCCCAAACGGCAGTGGATTTGTAGTGTCCGTATTAATAGTGACTTGGATAATACGAGTTTATTTCTTTTTGGATGATGCGCATCCCGGCTACCATCCCAATGGATGACTAATTTTACCCGGTGGCTAGTGTTTTTACTGGACCTATTTTTGTCAATAAACACTAGTCATGCCACAAGACACTTGTTCGGAGACTAGTTGGCATGAGCATACGTTCAAGTACATTATGTTACCTTTTTGGGGGGCATACAAATGAACCCCAACGTTTCTTTGAAAGTAAAAGAGTGTGAAAACCCAGCTGCATAGAGGCGAAAACTGTAGTATGCAGTGTGGCGTGGTATCGCACTGTATTGTCGAGGGGCTACTCACCGGTCCTCTCCCGGCTATTTCTTCCCCTCTACACCCCATTTTTCAGTGATATATAAGTATATAGTAGGACCTGTACCTGCACCTACTGTCGCACTGGCTACTATACGGGCACATTGTTTTTATTTCTCCTACATTACCGTGGATTATCCCACTACGTGGCTACCCTCACTACGGCAAGGTACAAGCTTTGTTATCGTAACCCCCACATCCTCGAGGTGAGCGTACAACGATCCCGATAACTAGCCGCATAGACCCGACTATAAAACCCAAGGTTGTTCCCATAACTGCAAACGCTCCCGGTTTTACCCAGTTTTATTATTTGTGCATTGTTACAAACTTTGCTCTCTTTCTTACTTTGTGTATTTTTGTCGATTCCTTGTACTTCCGATTTGGTTATTGTTAGTATCATTATAACCGCGAATGGTTCCTGTAACAGTTTCACTTTGCTCTCCACCGAAAGTCATCAAAAACTAGGCGTGTGTTGCTATCACTGATTGGTACCACTCTACCAGAGGCCCTTTCATAGTTCCCCTCACCGAGTAAATTCATAACCATGACGAGTACTATCAAGAAAGTGAAATCGGCGCTTCCTACTTTATCGATTAAGCTAGAAAATCAAGGCAGCGTTGCCCGTGACCATATGTGTAAGTTTTCTTATCCATTGTTTCAAACACCATCTTTTTTTGAATTATTCAATGGCGGAGATTATGGGCTAATTTAGCCTATATCGGTTTTGGTTAAGTATGACGTGGTACCTCACCCACCTACAGGAACTCAGTACTAATTAGAGATTGCTTTGGATTGAGTGCAAGGGGCGATTATATTTACATTATAGCCAATGAACGTACCTATCTTTCTTGGGTGCGTACCAGTACAGCAACAGTGGCGGCGGGAGTTGCCATTGTGCAACTCTTTCGTATTAAAGAGACACTGAAGGCGAGCGGGGCCCTCACGACGAAAGAAGATGATGTCGACGAACGCA
Source organism: Dispira parvispora (assembly GCA_027577015.1). Taxonomy (NCBI): domain Eukaryota; kingdom Fungi; phylum Kickxellomycota; class Dimargaritomycetes; order Dimargaritales; family Dimargaritaceae; genus Dispira; species Dispira parvispora. The sequence continues at coordinate 9,359 of JANBPY010000198.1, forward strand.
TTGCCCAGTTTCACACACGGGATGACGACGACGAGGGGATTAGTGACGAATTGGCTGGAAAAATTATCGGAGCATGCTTTATAATATTATCCATCGTTATGATGGGTATTGGTACCATGCGGTACTTTCAAACTCAGAATATGATGCGGAAAGGCATCTATTCCGTAAGCCGTATCACCGTTTGCTTATGCACTTTGGTGCTCATTGGATTATTTACGGGCATGATGGCCTGCGTTATGCGTTGATGAAGTAGTGAGGCAAGGAGGTCTCAGTTACCAGATACATAACCAGAACCGCTCCGGTGAATTGTAATATTCGAGTCATATCTCGGCTGTCCTGGGTAGTCTGATGGCCACGATTTCCGGTCGCTGCTGACGTTTGTGGGTGTTACTGACGCAGACTGATGACTCAATTTTGTTTCATTTTTTTCTATATGAGCGCATCAGTGAACTGGGCTACACGTCGCTGTGGACTGTTTGCGAAAAATTATCCTATTTCGATTTGCATGAATATGTTATTTTTGTACGCCAATTGCTATACCTGTGTTGGACTTTAGATTTTCCTTAATTTATTGTACACTAATAACCACCCACCCCACTTGACTCACTACAGGTGGCAGTCTATCACTGCTTTTGTTTTTTTTTCACGCATATTATACCTTTTGTTAATGGTGTCATGGTTGCTCTACCTATTTTTTTCAAATTAAAAGCTTTAATTATAGTTTAGTAGCAAACTCGGTAGTATTTTTGTTTTATTGATTGCGAATGTAGCTGTTTGTAAGTTGAAATGGAGTGTGGCGTTAGGTTTGTCATGGGCTAGACGATCCAGGTTGCAAGCAAATCCATGCACTACTGTGCAAAGATATCTAATATAAACAGAACGCAATAGTCAGTCTACTAAAAATAAACCTATGAATCAGGCAATGTGTGGCTGTGTACCGTGACGTGTGTTGATGCGTAAAGGGAGGGGGGAGTGAGTAACTGTGTTGCTGCTCTTCAACGTATCCACCCTAATTTCTGGCCCGCCAGGTCATCCTACACATTATGCATCACGTGCTGTATAGCCATACTATGCCGCCGGTTGGTTAACCCCCCCCCTCATGTAATCAAGTGCTTGGTGCACCAGGGCAGCATTTTCGCGGAGTTGCCTCTCAACTCCTGCTCCTTTGACCTGAAAAGTGCTTGTATCACGTCATCACTATTTTTTTTCATGGAATACAACACAATTTAATATTGTCGGCCCAATTTGACAATGACACTACCAGAAACGTTTGGGTCGGTGTTACACCGCCGGTTATTATGGCTACCAGCCCGTACGAATCGAAAGATTGGCTCACCCACCTCTATGGAAGCTCTAAGTCAGCTCACCCTGGCCCAGGTTCAAGCGAACGACTGGGAGCCCTGGTCCGGCGTTTTAGGGGGAAGCGCATGGCCCGACGATGCATTTACGGTCATGTCCTGGAACTCACTCGCCCAGTCATTGGTTCGTCGGGACCTCTTCCCGTATTGTTCCAAGGCACAACTCAGGTGGAAGTACCGTAAGGATCGGTTGCTGGCAGAGTTTTTATTTTACCGACCGAGCATTGCTTGTTTCCAAGAAATCGACAAGGAATTTTGGCAGAGTGAGTGGGCGCCACTAATGGCGTCGTTGAATTACCATTGGCATTACTACGGCTACCGTGCTAAAAAGCATGGGTGCTGTATAGTGTGGAATGCTGGAAAGTGGCGGTGTGACGGGTATCGCTGTGTCGACCTAGACCAATCCCAAAAAGTGCAAGGGCTGACCCTCCCCTCTGATAACGTGTTGCAGCTCGCTGTGCTGACCCGACTGGGACCAGACTCGAGGATGGATTCCTTGTCACCGGTGAATTCTACCCATACCGAGGAAACACCGGACCATCCTAACCGGGCCTCCTCACACCCACAGCGACCATATGCTCCTTTGGCCTCTGGAACCCAGCAGGGCGTGCTAGTGACCAATTGTCACCTCTACTGGCGTCCCACAGGTGGGGCGGTACGCCTCGCCCAAGGATTAGTAATACAACGTGAAGTGGACGCGATGCATCAAGAGTATGGTGGAGGGACTCTACCCACGGTACTATGTGGTGACTTTAATAGCTCCCCCGCCGAAGGGTTGTACTCGGCGTTTCATCACACCGGGGTCACTGCCCACGACTCTCTGGTGCAGGACCTGGTGACCAGTTTTGAATTGGACCCTCGACTGGCGGGGATGGCCAAGCCCCCCACTGCCGAACCGGCTTCCACGCCAGATATCCAACCCGCTGTGGTCGAGGACCCTCGGCTCATGACATCTCAGCAACAGCGGGAGTGGGTAATACAGCTGATGCGCGCCCACCAAAGTTATCCTCCTATCCGCAGCGTTTACCAAAAGTACGAGGAGGTGGACCCACAGCATTACGCCCTAGCTGAAACCGCGGAGAGTACCGGCCAGCCTTTTTTCACCAAATATGGCTTCCATCCCTTGGTAGGTTACCAACCCAAACAATGGGCGGGTGAGCCACGCTTTTCTAATTACGGCGTTTACCGCGGTTTACTCGATTATATATTTTACCGTCAACCCAGTCGGCCGCTAAAAGCACAGAGCGAAAGTAACCACCACGATTGTCTTCAGCCTGTTGGCGTATTGTCCATACCTCCAGAGAGTACTTTATTACCAGGTATCCCCAATGACGCATTCGGTAGTGACCATATATCTCTGCTAGCTGTTTTCGTTTTAACCAAGTAACTGGAAACCGTATGTAAAGACAGAAAAGTCCTCTTGATTCACTGCAAGTAAGCTGAAACCATGGATAATATCACCTCCCCCCGAACTCAACAAGGTACCAAAGTAGTAAATCTCCACCGTGTCCCTCTCAATTTTCCTGGGTACAACATGCCAATCACTATAAAATATACTGACTTGACCATGTAGTCAATGTCTCTATCCACTCGTACTACTGATCCACATTGCTTACAAATGAACCCAAAGATAGAATGCAATGGTTACTACGTGATTTGATGCAGGGTATGTAATGGACATGTGAATACACTGGGTTGGTTTGCTCACGTCCCTGGTGAATGAATACCTAGTTGACCCTTACTTGAGGTATGACGCATTGCTGAGTAGAATATCGTGATTGAGTTTGACCCTAGAGTGAATATAACTTGTGATGCTAAATTGCTGGAAATTTCCCATATGTACCACAGCGAGGTACCAGGTCAGTTTGCTACCGGGTATAATTCAATGCATCCGACCTAGTGTAATCTATCCCTTTGTTATGGAATGTTAAAGTTCCAGTGTGAGTTGTTTTTTACTCATGCATGGATGGTTCCAAACCGCGACATGTCATTCCACTCCTCCCCAGTTCAAAGACACCTCCACTTGACATTCTCCCAGTGGTAATGTATAAATCCCAGGCACATTATTAATCTTCCTGCAAAGTTTCTTGCTGTCATTGCAAAATTTCCAAGAGAAATGACTCGCTTTGAAATCGAGATCTAGGAACCCTGTCTATAATGTCATTATTTCCCCAGGGGTCATTAATGTCATGGTAACTAGGTGTATGGCACACTCGCGATGCATACCGTGGGTTTTCCAATCACTCACAGCGTGTCTCTTTCTTTTTTTTTTGTACTTTCTCCTGGATTATACTACAGTTCATTTGATCCCTAAGGTATTTTATTCGTTTTTCACCTTTTCCCCTGAGTGTGTGTGTTTCGAATAGGAGCAATCAACACCAATGGCGAATTCATTCTGGTATGGTCCGCTCCATTTAGTGCAGTAATGCTTTCCCGACGAGTAAGCAATTTGCACACGCTCGTGCAGAGATTTAAAAATCAAAGCATAAGTCATACAGTACTGTATTATTCACATTCTTGTATCATGGCCGTCTTCAAGGTCCCGACTGTAATATTGCTGACCGAAACCAAGCTAGTTTCTCAATTTGGGTCATATTGTGTATACAATGGGGCCTTGGCGTACACAGTTGGTGTGTTTTGTTTTGTCCAGTAGTTTATAAAAAAGATACGAGAATGCGATATACTCGAGTCGTCCCGAGGGTGCAAATTATCGGCCGCTCACATGTATGTATAAATAAAAAGGGGGTATGTCTAGTTCACTGTTGTTTACTGCAATTGCGGTCACTAGTCATCGAAGACCAGCAACCTACTTATGCTCTATTATCCCTTTCTTGAAAAATAGTGGGGCTAACCAGCGCAATCCAATGACTAGATTGACATTCGGTAGAAGTAAAGGGGGGCTGTTCACCACTAGAGTGATCATATTGGATATCATGCCCAGGTTTCCCTGACGCCAGTAGGGCAGGTCTACCGATTACGAAGTACACTGTAACCAGGGAGAGAGGAGTTATAAAAGTTGGGTGTATTGTGTAGAGTATTCTCTCGCTTGTGATTTACTCGGCAGGGTAGTACTTACTAAGAAAGGGTATATAGTAACCGATGGCAACACTAGAGTAATCAATGTGCTCATACCCTTCCCCTTTTCTTTGACAAGTAAGATTTTTGTTGTTGGGTCACTTGAATCGATGCAGGGCCCATTGTATGATGAACCATACCCCTTGACCACCCGTTAAAGTCCGTTTGTGTTAGTGGGTAGTTTCACACGAGCATGCTGCCGTGGCCCATTCTCCGTTATTGGTTTAGTGTATTTTTTTATTATTGTTTCTCAAGGCCAACCTTTTAACGTGATTTTCCACAAATCCCGACATACAACATTGGGCCTCCCGATGGCGAAATACAGTACCATGTTTAATCCTACAACACATAGTTCCTCACCATAAGATATCAGCTTTGCCTAGTGTACCAGTCTATCAGTTTAGGATTTCCTAATATACCAGTTCAAAGTTCTCCAGATAAAATATGCTCGAGAGTAAAGGTAAAATGACGTCGTTCACACAGGGTGGACCCTGTACACTTTGATAGATTGCAGGTGAAGTTCTGCAGTCACTTGTGTAACCCCCCGCGATGGGTTACAGGTAGCTCTGCATAAACAGAGCCAAAGTGCAGTGATGGTTGGGCGAAATCCCCATA